>JAGVSP010003383.1:0-20569 GCA_022494985.1 Micrasema minimum | reverse complement strand
GGGCATCATTAATTTTACCAATCAATTATTAATTTGTCAATGACTTAAAACCTTTATTTTTTTGTCGCGAGAAATAGGTAATTGACAAAAAATTTAAACTACAGTAAATTACATAATACGAAGAGGTTAATTTTGAATATATGCATTTAATTTTTAGTAATAAAGTAGCGAATAGTGGCACAGGTCCTTTAGTTAGGGACATTGTGTACTCTAGTTAGGGCGAGGGTGATAGTCCGAATGGAGGATGTCCTCCTCCACTGTCCCCTACTCTCTGTCCCCTGTCCCTATTTAACTGACCATCCCCTACCTTGGCGCACTATCCTAACCTTTATTTCCACCCCATCTAGATAAATCTGCATCGAAGCCTAGTTTTAAACCAAATTTATACGACGATGAAAACAACGTATACCAAAACTCGATGTACAAGCGGGAAATCAGTGAATCTACGTCATATTTGGAGCCGATTTTGTAGATTTTTTTATTTTAATTTGTCCCGTAGTTTTAGAGAAAGTTGAGGAAGAAGTTTTTGAAAAAAACGAAAATCAAATATAATTTATTTAGGCAAATTAATACTATCCATAAAGAAAACAAAAGCAAAAACTGACGAGAATTTTTGAAATTTAACATAATCTACGGTAGGATATACGAAAGCTATTACAAGAAGAATTTTTTTTACAGAATCGACTCCAAATATGATGTAGACTCACCAGTTTTCAGGTTGTAGTAATAATAATATTCGGCTAACTTATATACCGCCATTTTTGTGAAAAATTACCTCAAGTGCGCTTTACAATATCAAATATCGTTTAACCTAAGTTCCTAGCGGTAGACTATAATATTATCTGTAACTTGAGCAGACTAGGGGATTACAAATCCTGGAATTTGTATGTGAGATTTAAAAAGCATACATTTTTAATTAAGATCGAAATTGACTGGGACTCTGAATGGTGCGTTAGTGTGAAGGCAGTCGATTCCAGGCAGAGGGGCCAGCCGCTACAAAAGCACGATCGCCAAACTTGGTGTTTGGACTTCGACGGGGTTCACAAAGTCTTCCTCTGGCTGAATCGAGTGCGGATCTTATAGTTGACTGTACCACGTATAAAGAATACAAATATGATGTTTTACAATTTTTCAAAGTCAATGTTTTAAAGTGATGATTAAATGGAAACTACATCGGTACAATAATGGAATTTATCATACAAAAAACACACATTTTAATATTCGATGTGTAATAATATCTTCCATACCATAGCTATAATATAATATTTCACATTGACATCCTACATCAATATTAACTTTACTGTAAAATTAATATTTGCTATAGGGATTACGCAGTTTGAGTGTTGATAAATAAAAGGTAAGCAAGTAATAATATTATATTAACAATTAGTGAGAATACTAACAGATTCCAAATAGAAAATCTTATAAACAACATTTTGAGTGTGTCCAAATACTTGTAGACCAAAACTCATATGATATAATTCGGTAAGAATCTCACTTACATTCATAAAGGTTTCTGCTAAAATGCTTAGCAATTTTCTCAATGGATGACAGAGAGTGTTCACATGTGAAGCGTCGCGTCATTTTACTGTATATTGGCAGATATGGATATCAAATACTAGGTGAAATGGGGAATGTTGTAATACATCAAGTGGCCACTTAACCCAGCCAATGACAGGTCATAAGCCCTGTAAACGCCTAGATATCCATATTCCCTTCCAAACTTCTCGTCTCTGTTGAGATGTCAAATTGTAGAAAATCTTATTTACATATAGAAGTTTATTTTCTCACTAGAAATATCCGTAAGTGAATTGATTATTTCCAATAAGAAAGTGAGGGCAAAAAAAGTCTTTTTTTTTCAAAGATGACTTATATTTGCACATATTACAATTAAAAAACATATTTTTTTATACGTGACTCATATTATTTATTAGCACAAAATTAAATGTTTATTTCAATTCCGGTTTTTCACACCTCTACACATTATGTTATACCTTGGACTGGCTCTAGTCTAAAGCAATCATCTAGCCTTCGTATGGTAAAAAAAATGATCAAGATGTTTTGCACTAACTTGGTGTACCAATGCAGTGTCCTATGCATCATTAGGTGCGGATAAGGGAAAGTACCTAATAGCAGTTAATAGTATCGTTTCAAATGAATGTTTTTCATCAATTAAAAAAAGTCTATGCAATCTTACGGTATTTGAGGTTATTTTTCTTACGTTTAAATTTCACGAATTTTTTTATTACATTTTTTTTTAAAGGGAAAGTATCAGTAATATCTAAACAATAATTCTCAGTAATTACAATTATTTTATTTTCCAAAAGTAATAATTTACAATGGACACATGTCGTGTGGAGAAAAGAGCCTGGATTTAGTAATTACCGACAATACGTAATATAAGCACACACGCACACACAGTAGGGCATGGGTGCGTGTGGGGGTGTTAGGGACCGTTACTTTGTATGAGTTGAAAAACAAAGATATGCATTTTCATAGAAAGGGTCAAGAATCCAGGGACGTTCTTTGAAAATAAAACAAAATATTTTTAATGAAACTAATATCAATAAAATCCAAAATGTTATGGTAAATTTACTCATTTTAACCTAAGAGCGAAGTAAAGTCAAACTTCTCAAGATATTTATTGCATTGAAAACATATTTAACAGAGTTAATGGTGCCTTAAAGTCGGTCGTATCTAATAAGTGCTTATCAAAAGAGGCTAAATTGGCAGTTCATAATGGAGTTCTGGTACCAACCCTTATGTATGGTAGTGAAGCGTGGTGTTGGAAAAAGAAGGACGAAAGTAGATTAAATGCAGTTGAAATGCGATCTCTCAGGCGAATGTGTGGTAAGACTATGTATGATAGGTGTACAAATGTCGAAATTAGAGCAGAGTGCAAGGCTGAGATAAGCATTATCGACAAAATTAAGAAAGGTCTTTTACGATGGTTCGGTCATGTAGAGCGAATGCATGATGAAAGAACGGCTAAAAAAAATTATGATGCGACTGTGCCTGGATGTAGAAATCGAGGAAGGCCGAGAAAGACATGGCATGATCAAGTAAAACAAGTGCTTGAAAGTGGGCATGTAAGAAGTCGGAATAATCGACGTGCGTGCATGAGAAGATGTATGAATGTGGAGGAAGCAAGAGAAGTGTGCCAGGACAGAGTGGTGTGGCGTTCTATTCTCTCTGCCTATCCCTTCGGGGTAATGGCGTGATGGTTAGTTAGTTAGTTAGAAAGCATCTTTGTTATGAAATAGTTTTATTTCGAATGCACCTTTATTTATCAAGATTAAAAAAAGAAATAACTGGATAGCCTAGATGCTTTATTTTAGCTTAAATTTATAATATACATATCGCAATTTTAGATTTGACTGTGATTTATGTGAAGTTTGTCGTAGTGCTGTAAATAAAAAATACCAATTAAAACGGAATAGGTACTTATTAACATTATCTTTGATGCCAAAATTGCATTTTAAAATTCGTATCCAAATCGGAAAAATTGAGGTATTTATATTCTAAAACGGAGCTTCATAAATTATCAATAAAAAATATTGTACGTCCTTGATCCCGCAGTTCGCAGTAGCAGAGTCTAGGATAAAAGGGGTACCGGAAGGGTAAGCGGATAGAAAAGAGAAATAAGCGCCATCCCCCGGACCCCGTTTCATTCGTAATATCAGTCGAGGGGTTGGAATCTGATTATACAATGGTCAGAATAAGGGTTAAAGCACCGTAGACCAGTGGAAAATTCTAATTTTATTTCAGAAATTGATAGACAATAATTGGATTTATAAGATTAAAACATCCTTATGTGTGTATAAAAGTGTATTCAGAGCAAATATGCATATCTTAATGAAAACATTAGAATACAATTTGTATAAATTACAAAAATAATCAAATCTCCGTGTAGCTAAAATTAGGAATTTAAATAAAGTAAGTAACAGCGAAAGTTCAAAAGATTTATTTCTGTTTTTTTTTCAGAATAAAATTCCCTATTTTTCTTTTAATCTAACGCATTTTTTTCACGAGATGCATTTTACTGATTTTTACCCACAGTTTTCTGAATTTCTCCATCTCATTGAATTTTAGCACTGTTACAAAAATAAAATAAGTAGGAGAAATACAACTGCTGCTAAAAATCACGAAAAGCCTAAAAAACTATGATTTTAAAGATGAGGCTTTTTGGCTCTCGGGTACAGAATTGTTTTAAAGCACTCAATTTAATGGTGAAGCAGCTTCACCATTTGGGATTAGCAGATGATGTTGTCCTAATAATTAATCGAGAGCCTTTCTGAGATGACTGGGATACTTGAAGATCCAAAAGTTTATTCTGCGTTAAGACTCTGGGCTCAAGATGAACATAGCAAACACTGAATTGATGAAAAATGTCAATACCAATGGTAGAATTTTGCAAGTAGGAAAAATTGAAAACTATGTTTACCTTAGTCACAAAACCACCATCGGCAGAGACAATCAGACCAGCTAGGAGTATAGGAAGATAAATCTCTATTGGGTGGCTTTTGGAAAGCTGAATTCCACAATCCGAGCTCCATTACTCACTTAAGACTTGAGTATTTTTAACCAATGCATTCTACTCGTCCTTACTTATGGTGCGGAAACAGTGTCTCTGACCAAGCAATATTCCCATGAGTTGCAAGTTGCTCATAGGAGCATGGAGCGACAGAAAAAGAACATTAACGTTAAGAGACAGAAAAAGGAACGATTGGATCCGATGCCAAAGGTCTGCGACGTGTTGGAACGAATTGCTTGTTTGAAGTGGAATTAGGGTGGTCGTATAGCCAGAATTACAGACGACAGATAAACGAAACGTATTCTGGTGTGGAGTTCTAGAAACTCGAGGCCTCAAGGAATTGATGAGATAGGTGGACGATATCAAGAAGTTTGCCGGGAGACGGTAAATGGGGACGGCGCAGGATCGGGAGGAGTGGAGGCGGCAGAGGGTGGCCTATGTCCATTAGTGGACGAGTAGACCTTTACGGTCTGACACAATATTTGAATAACAGACGTAATTTAAATATTTTAACCATTGTAAATAATACCTTTAGTTTGTAAAATATATCATGTAAAGCTTCTCTTATTAAATAAATCTTTTTAATTATTTGAATGTAAATTCCTATATTCTAAAGTATTCTTATAAAATAAAATGGCGTAGCGGTCGCCGAAGTTTAAGGGTCATCGCAGAGGGAGGATAAATAAAGGGTCTGATTTTATGTCTGAGAATAAATATTTGTTAATACCCACTGCCCCAACTAAGGGATTTGTTTTATGGCTCATATCACTTGTGTTATTGAAATGTTAGTAAGCAATTAGACTAAAGCAAGATGTTACCTCGATTTACAACCAGAGATCAAGCAGGGTATTCGTTTTAGTAATTATTTATTTATTGAAAAAAAAGCTAAATATATATAATGAAGTCACACATTCACGTTATAACAATAACATTTTTAGTTATTAGATTTTACATTTTAGCTGGGACAAAATAATTCATTTTATCTAACTAATCATCACGCCATTTATCCTGAGAAGATAAGGAAAGAGGACAAAATACCTGTTCCACATTGTCCGGTACATTTCCCTAGCTTACGCTGTTATAAAATAAACTAAGTTCAATAAAATCGGCGGCCAAGAAAGAACAACATGTGTCTAATGATGATTTAAACGATGAGCTTTTGTGGCTCCCGGGTACAAAATTCTGATAATGCACTCATTTTAATAAAAACAAAATTTATTTAAAAAATATAAAATAAACCAAAGTTCATACGTTTTGAAAGCCTTCAGAATACAGAAAATGTTTTTCTGGGTGATTGTACCATGTTCGCCGGCAGCGTCCATCTTCAGGGCTGTGCTCCGAAACGTCAGCAACACAAAGCCATTAAACACGGCATAATAACCCATAAATACATTATCCTTTGTATATAATGCGTTTAGTTTTCGGGTGCATTGATTTTTGTAATAAAGTAACATTCGAGTTCTTATGATGTATCGACTCTAATATTGAAATTTTGGGGCTGCTTTTATATATGTAGTCTAAAATAACGGTGCCAGAAAGCAGAAAAGTTATGCTAGAGTTGGATTTGAACCTTAATATTCTAATCCCATATAATCTAGGCTAAAAAAAAATAAAGGTTATTCATATTTAACTTTAGTCGTACGAACTCTTCGAAGAAGTATTTTTCGTACGAATTATATTACTTTATTTTGATGTTTCCGTAATATAATGTAAAAATTGACAAAAAATTTATGAATAACACATGTTTTTAAAAATAAATAATTTTTAATGATTATCTAAAAAGCAATGTGTTTTTAAAAAAAAATCATAATCTCCAGTGTCAAGTCTTCCCAGGTCAGGTCCACATCCAGTAGTTCCGTCACTGATTCAAGGGGAAAAAAATCAATACGATATCTTTTGCGAGATTCAGACTTAACCACGCCACAACAGAGGTAACCAAGTACATACATACTACTTACATTCAGATAAAACACATTGTGCTTTATGTGTAGTACCAAAACAATATACTGCTAAGCCCTCACAAAATCCCTTCGATTGATAATGCTCTTTCACCTCCTAGCTCCCCTCAGAGCTCCTTCACCCCTTACTCCCGGCAAAACCACCTTATGGGGTAGTGCTAGAGGAGTAGAACACACGGCCCATTGTTCTAGTTAATTTTCATTAGACACTATTGTACTTGTGGCTGTTTTATTTTTACTATAGGTACCTTTATTAAAGAAAAAAATATTATTTATAATATTGACATGTTTTTTTAACAACAATTAGTTACACTTCTATTTTGTAAATTGTAAGGTTAACTTGTCAACGAATAAGAAAATCTTGTGCTTGGTAAGAAGTATGTAGAATTCAATCGCCTCGTAGCATACTGGTAGCGCATTTGGCTACAGTGCATGAGGTCGCAGGTTCGATTCCCGTAGGGGGTCAATGTGAAATATTTATTTACACGTGATTTTCATATTAATTGTTCATGGCAACCTTGGACTGGTACTAAAGCGTATGGCTGATCATCTTACCTTCATGTGATGAAATTGATCGAGATACACTGCACTTGGTATACCGAATTCAGTGCCCTATGCACCATTGGGTGCGAATAAGGGAGAGTAGTAGTAGTAGAATTCAAATATTCTCGTTATTTTCAGTTTTCAAAATGATGTACGTGATAATTTTTTTGATGACCTTGTGAATTGAATATTACTCTTACAACATACGACTTGTATTTTTTCTAATTGTTGTGCGTTGTGCTTTGATTATGATGGTATTTATGGCTGTAGGTATAATGCTATTTTCAGTGATAACAAAAAAAATCTAATAATTAAATAGTCGGTTTTTATAGTTAGAATCCAATATTATCTACTATTCTACACACAAAAATACTGAAGCAGGAGTCTCTAGGAATAGTTATGGACGGTCTGATCAAATTTTAAATCTCAGTTCTGTTGTTATACTATTCTCGAGAAGATTTTTTAAGAAGTTTAAAAAAAAAAAATCGACGTGTTTTTATTTCTCAAGCAGCTGATCGCCTTCTAGCATATTCTTGGACCCCCGTCCCCAACCCGGGGGACGTAGTGGGTGGAGAGGGAGTGTGGCACTAGCGCGGTCTTCCTAAGGACCTATTTTCGCTGGCCACCCGATACTCGGTGGATAGTTTCAAAGCTAACAGGGAACAAATGCCGCAGTTATCGAGAGCCCGCGTTGTACCGACTCTGTATCAGCTCCCGTCCGATATCTCCCTCCCCCTCCAGCTCCTACCGGCCTCTCCATCCTTCTCTCGCATACTCGAACACGTGTTTATTTGTACGTTTTATCCTTCGGCGGCTTTAAACCCAACCCTCTCTAACCGCAGCCGCGGGCTCGCTCCCGCGTTTAGTATTTACATCTCGGCGTCCCTTTTCCTCCCGCGACGCTCGCCTCCCTTCCTCTCGCCGCGGCGTAGCGCCGTCTCTGTTTAACTTTCCCGCGACAGCGGTAGTGCCGCCTAAAATTCTTAGCGGGCGTGGAAAATGGGATCTAAATGACTCCCACACGAATCAGTTGTGTTTATAGCTCTTTTTCATAACTACGCAACTATCAAACCGATAGCGGTCAGCGAGCGGGCACCGGGGAGAGGAAGCACCCACGAGTCGGTGGATATATGGAGTATTCCCCGGCCGGATGACAAGACAGAAGGGTTGAGTGTGGCGGCATTCCTCCGCCGGCTCTCCCACGTGCGGCCGCGCGGTGTAGGGGCGCGGGACGGTGACCACACGCCAGTACTCCGCGCGCCACGGCCCGGTCAGCCGACACCGACATTCAGTCGCGATTCTTTACCGCCACGGATGGTAACCCGCTACACCGCGATCCAACCAGCATCAGCAGGTCGATATTCCGCGATCGTTCGTCGACTACCGTTAGAGACACAACTTCTGTGATACTCAAATGTTCGTAACAAAATAAAACATCATTTTATTAGTGTATTCAAAAAAATCCACTTAGATTAATTTTTACTACACAGTGATTAGATATAAGTTAACGTTATTTAGCTTTCATAAGTTAACGGAGTAACCGAGTTATTTGTCAAAAGTTAATCGCTTAGAAAGTGTTAAAACTTCCCCCGCCGAACGCCTCCGGAGTTGAGTTTTCAGTCACGTATTTTTCCTCCCCGTGTGACGGATGGCGGGAAGGACCACGTGACAAGTTATGACAGTAGGGAGAGAGTACCGGCACGACTTTATTTATTTACGAACAGTAAAACTCCGCTAGTCTAAACGCGGCATCTTAAACGCGGGCAGTAGCGGCGGAAGTTGCTCAACAATGTGACAAAAATACAAACAAATTTAAACTTCAAAGAATCTAGCGACCTTCTAACACAACAACAAAAAACATACCGCTGCTTTAAAACAAAAAACCGTGTTATTTTTATATCAAGAGTCACTGCTGTATATAGTGACAAAGAAGAATAACATCATGATTTATTTTGTTGTTAAGGAATTATATTTTTAAAAAGGAACGCATGAAAGTCAAAGCGAGTGCAATTGCTCCAAAATACCTATATTTCGGTGTTTCATGCACACAAAATACGCATCATTATTTCATATTATAATATCAACAAAGACACGGTGACCTTTTTTTGTTTAGTGTTTACTTTATTTTAAAAATAGAACGTATGCAAGTCAAAACGAGTGTAGAGCTTAGCTACGATTGCACTAAAATACATTTAAGTATTTCATAATGTACACAAAACAGTCATAATTTATTCCCACGTCCTTTTTTCGTCTCTACCAAGACTCGAACAGATTGAGGAGGGGTGATAAATTCCTTCAGGCTAAGCTTTACTGAAAGCTCCTGGATTAGCCCTAACGCGAGCACGAAAGCTCTCCATCGCGCTCCGCCGCTAGACAACTGCCAACTTGTTCTAGAAACCGAGAACCTGTTAAGAAAAGCTAAGCCGTTAGTGAGATATCACTACTTATGTAAATTTAGGCAGTGATTCTCTTCAATTCAGTGTGAATTATGGAAAAAGGATTAGAATTTAAATATATTTATTATTCAATTCTTGGGAAATATTGCTTCTTGTGACAGTTTTAAAAGTTCACACTTTCAATTTTTACCTCTCATTTTTCAGTGCTTATAATCACTCTTTTTTGTATAAAGCCCCGAAGAAGTCCGAAACTGATATGTAGTTTTATAAAATAAAATGGGTAAATATAAGAACAGTAAAGTAAATGTAGGAATAAAAGTAGAAACAAATTATCTTTTATTTTATAACTTTGGAAAACTGCAAGTGCTATAAATATTATTGTTTCCGTTGTTCTTGAATGATTTGGCTCCATGAAATGTTTCTTCAAACCATACAAATAGATATTTTTAGTAACCTATTTCACGATAGGCGTAAAGATGCGATTTTATACTAATTATACTAATAAACTGACATTTTTTACAATACAATTTCTAATAATCACTGACTCTGAATAAAATTCCCTTTATATTAATAAACCCAATAAAATGAATATAACAGAAACGAATTTTTCGATTTAACGATTTAACGAAAATTTTCTTTAAAATTTAAGTTAGATACTTCATTTAACAAAACAGCTAAACTTGAATACGAAAAATTGAACTGATTCATTGTTCATTTGATAGTAGGATACTTAATAATTATATTGTCTGAATATTAGATTAATAATTTTACTAAAATGATCAGCATAAATTTAGTATTGAAACGCCGGCGTAAAGCGTTGCAATTCCGCTAAAAGTTTTCAGTGACGCCGACGCAGACGTAAATAAAGCGCGTGAAAAACTGTCACTCGTAGAAAAGTTCACCGGCCCCCGCACCCCCCTAGCGCGCGCAGTAAAAAATCCCTGTCACCCCCACCCCGCGAAAACTTTTCATTCACAGAAAAAAAGTGTGGCAAGGCCACGGGGGTGTCCCACCCCGGATAGGTACCGGATTTAGGTAGCTACCCCCAACCCACTTTCGCGTACCCGGCGGCGCGTGACGTTCGAATCAATGCACTTTTAGTATCTATGCCACGCTCTTCAAATTTGTGAACTTTTTTAAATAGATGGAACTTTCATTGCGAAAACAGTATTCTTTGCTTTTACATTAATTTAAGCCACCAACTGAGGCTGGCTAGCATGACAAATTGCGGTGTTTGAAAAATTATATTTCGGATTTATTCATTTATTGACAGCCACAAAGCTTCGAAAATATTATCACATATGTATACATCGAACCCGGGGATATATTTTAATCGATTTTCGAAAAAGACAACCTTTACATCAAAATAATTGAGATTTTCATTCACAAGCCCGATCATTCAATATCCATTATTTAAACAAATTATTATATTCAATACAATAAAAAAACAAATTATTACCGTATTGCTAAAAAAAGTATTATAGGGGCCCATGTGTAAAATATAACTAATACGTAGAAACAGTTTTTTCTAGATAAGATTGAATTTACTAAAACGTAATCAGGGGTTGATTTTCTTAAATGAGTATGTAATAATTTTGAACTGGTTGCATTTTAATCGATGAGCAATGAAGTTTTATCCGCAATATTTATTATTCAATATTTAATTTATTCTTTAGAAAATCCTTAAAAAATTATGTTTCTTAATTACAATTAACAGAGACGAGAATTTTCGAAGGGAACATGGATATCTAGACACAACAGGTCGTAAGCCCTGTAAACACCTACATATCTAGATTCTCTTCCAAACTTCTCGTTTCTATTGATATGTCAATTGTAATTTGTTAGCCCGTAATGGGTGAAATCCAGTTTTTCAATACAAGTATTTGGACACACTCAAAATGTTAAACACAAAATAAATTATCATAATGTCTTCAGTTAGGGTAAGTTATTTCAAATAGGAAAATCTTTATCCGTGTTAATTATTATGAACACTGAATGTAGATAATTCATTTTACCGGAGGTACCTACCTACTCCAATGAAATAAATTATGAAATAAATAGTTACCAACTAACTACTAACTTATTGATTGATATGGCATTTATTTTGTAGAACTCCATGATATTTTATGTTAGGGAGAGGAACATCTCCCTATTCTTAACTGTAACTAATAAGCCAATATTGTATAAAATAAGAATGTAAATGTTTCAACGCCACAGTTTGATAATGCCCTTACAAGGCGAAACAATTGTCACTAACTTAATAAAATCACGTAGAACCAAAAAAATCGTTTTTTGATTTTAACATAAAATAACTACTAACTGTAAAAATATGTTTGTATTTAACAATATAAATTGTATTTTTTATGGCTGATAATGTAAGCGTCTTGACAGACCTCAGTAATTAGGAAATATTGTTGAATCATTGTACAAATATTCTATTAAAACCTATCCTAAGAGCGTACTTATTTCCCATACAATTGTATTCATCGATTTTTTCCCTGGAATTTAACATTAGAGCAATAATTTTTACACACATTTTATACATCGACCAGATGCGTGTTTATATAGTATCTTATTTTTTTAAATATTTTATTTGATAAAGGAGATAAATAGATAGGTTTTAATTAAATATTTGTACAATAATTCAACAATATTTCTTAATTACTTTTTATGTTTAAGATAGGTTTTTTGAAAAGAAGGATTTTTGTATGTACATGGCGAGTTGTCACAAAATAGGGATTTTATTTCGTAAGAGTAACAACAGAAAATAAAATAAAATAAATCTGCCACCTTTCGTTATAAAATTAAAAAGCCAAAATAGACTTCCATTAATTTTTTTTCATAGAATTCATAAAAAATCGAACCAATTCCCCACCAAATAAATATTATGATGCGATTTTTAAAACTTTGTGGCTGTTAATCAATCCGAAATTTTTCTTTTAAAAACAAATTAAACATAAATTGCCCTCAATTTTTCGCGTATGCAGATGTAGATAATTTTACTTTATAATAATTTACGTGACCTGATATTGAGTTTTGAGAGCGTACATATCTCATACTCTAGAGTAGGTATTATATTATTTCGGTTAACAATTGTAGTTGATATTTTTTACCCAACAGAAAAAGTGTGTTTAAAAAACACTTACAGTGACTAAATAAATTGGTTGAATATAATATAAATAATGTAGGACTTAAAAATGCTGCTATAACGAACAAACGAAAAAATCCAGTCGATAGAAAAGTGAGTGAAAAACATATTAGAATTGTGATGATAATCAGAATACAGCGAAGGGCGCGCACGTGAGGCCCTCTTATGTGTACTACTCAGAGGTCCAAGGTTGGCGGGAAGATGCACCTGACCAACAGTAGCGCGGGGGCGGCGGCGGCGGCCACCTCCCCCGACAGCGGCACCAGCCTGCTGCAGGACTCCTACACCAAGATGACCTCCGACATCCTGGCCGAGAGGACGCTGGGAGACTTCCTGTCCGAGCACCCTGGCGAGCTGGTCCGGACCGGCAGCCCTCACTTCGTGTGCACCGTCCTGCCACCGCACTGGCGCTCCAACAAGACGTTGCCCGTGGCCTTCAAGGTGGTGGCTCTAGGAGACGTTGGGGACGGGACAGTGGTGACGGTGCGCGCCGGGAACGATGAGAACTACTGCGCCGAGCTGCGCAACTGTACCGCTGTTATGAAGAACCAAGTTGCCAAGTTCAACGACCTTCGCTTCGTCGGCAGGAGCGGCAGAGGTAATAGTCTTCCATTCCCTTAACGTTAGCAATATATTGTGTACTGTCCTGCCACCGCCACACTGGGGCTCCAACTTGACTGACTTTTGCCATAATCGTATTTTAGTATTTTATATCTTCGTATTTCTTCAAACTTTAAAAATTATACTCCCTTCTATGTCAATAAAGGTATGTAAACTTTTATTTCATATTCGAATCCTACTAGATTCGAACAAGAATTTCAGAGAAGTGACATTCCATACATGAAAAATCCTACCGTGTCTAGGTGTCTAGTTACCCACTACGTCACCAATAGGCATCTACGTCATCTTTAGACATCTACGTCAAACATTTCGTGTATTGGCCGAAGTGCTGGAGTCTTTAGACGGTGGAGTTTGATAATAAGTGGTGTTATGAAATTAACCCTAGGAAGCGTATGTTTTTAGAAAATTTGCATGGAAACGCCCCTTCTAGTGAATTCTTGTTCGAAGCCTACTAGAGTACAATTAAAAATTATGTCAAAGCATCCGACAAAATGTAAAAAAAACAATCGGTTGAGAAATTATTTTCCGTTGTTTACTACGTTAAAAATCTAGTGTTGTATTCGTAACATTTCAGTTCCTGTCAGTTAACTTTTAATTCTAAATAATACAGGAAGAAAATTACCTTACAGGAAAACGGATTTAAAAGACTTCATGCAACACTAACGAAGCCTTTGGAAACAATTAAGGCGTTTAGATATTATTTATTTATTAGAACTTAAAACAGAAAGAATCACATTTAAAATAGTATGAAATATGACGCAATAACATTAATCTATTCAATTTTTTAAACATTAACTATACAACTTGTTAGAAACCAACAGCTGAGCATAGTAATCTTATTTAGTCAGATTTAACCGATATCTATTTAGATGTACATCAAAACTTTTTTTTACAATTTTTGTTTGAAAACCGAGTCTTAAAAACACTTAACCCGCTATATCATGGGACAGTTTTACTACACACGTTTTCTGTGCAGTCTGAAAACGGACGTCCCCGTATAAAGCTAAAAAAACCCAACTGCATGAAAAACTGTGTGCTAGTGTCATAGTGTCAAGATTTAGCGACTATGGACGATCAATGTTTTTTAATGAGACAATTGGATTATTGTAAATGCTTTTAAATACGTAAAAAACCAATAACATATTTACATTATATAGCTAAATAATAATTTCCTAGAGCAAACATACGATAATAACTACAATCGCGTTTCAAAAATAACATATTTAGCGTGTCTTTTGACAGAAGTATTGACATACTGCACATTTTTCCTGAACAAGAAACTGTGTAGTTTTCTGAACAGGAAACTGTCACCCATATAAAGTCGGGCATTAATAAGAATACAAAAACTCAAAATGTGTACGTAACTATAATAGAAAAAGGTGTTTTTGCTCCAAAAAATCGCTCGTCGATATTCCTTAAAAAATTGTTCTTAACATATATGGATAAATTAATCTTTTCTAACCTTATGACTATGAAAAATGTCGAAACTCATTTTTTAAATCACTAAAAATGTCTAAACGCTGGCCTCAGGTGAAACCGAAAAAGCTTCTATGGTAACTGTAGAATAAATATTCTATTAACACGAACTTCAAAAAAAACGTTACCTTTATTTTAATTTATCTAACTAACTAATCTAATTTTTTAGAGATTTTAAATGCATCAACCTTAAAAATACACACGTTCATAAAATGAACTACGGCACTTAAATTAATTAGGGGATCTTTTTCCTCTTGTTAAAAACCAAAAGCCGCAAGAATAAAAGTAAAACCGTGTCTCAGAATTTACACATAAGCATTCAATTGGAACTTTCAGAAAGTTTCAAGTGGTGCCTTTTGGTGTTCCATCACACGACATTTCCTGGAAACTAACTTTCCCTGAAAAGTGCTTTTGTAACGACGACATTTAAACTTTCTCTTTTGAAAGTTGAGGTTTCGTGCTGTGAAATCATGATATATTTCATTCAAATCGAACTCAGGAGTTCGGGATGCCACGTCTTTAAATTTTGGCGGTCAATTAAATTAATAAAATGTAAGTTAATACCTAAATAAAGGGCGTTAATAATAACAAAAGTTTATTACAAACCTTTATGAAGATGGTAAAACTCTGAGATTCACATCAAAGAAAAAAAACTCTATATAATAAACAATATGTACATACTACGTCAGATATAATAAGAAATCATATCTGGTAAACAATGATGAGAAGAGAAGTTGAATTGAAAAACAATATACATATTTAGTCAGGGGTATGGAAAATAAATATTATTAATTATATGTACGCGTAATATTGTAAAATTATAAATATATTCTATTATTGTATAAACTAGTAAAAATGACTGTTACATATTAATTCAAGTGGCCTTTATTCAGAATATTTTTTTTAATGTATACGAAAGTAAATATTAATTAAGAATTATCACAAATATTTTTTTAGAAAGTGTACAACAATCCCATTGTAGAAGTTAGTAGTTAGGTACAACGAATTCTTAAGTTCGTGAGATTTTCTTAATGTTCCGTCGGACAAACATGTAGTGGGGCTGTATTTTGCATACCATAACGTGCCATGTCAGTAATCTGAAGTGAGTATTACATATTAATAACGACCTCCGTCTTGATTTGGACCATCAGCATCCGATATGGACACGACACACCCCCTACTCCCTGCATCCCTTCACCGCCCTCCCCTGTCGCAGATATCACTGCTGACATTGCTGCATGCGTCTGACACCTGTCAGAAGGACTTCTTGTACAAAGGGTAACATATTTACAAACCACTGTGCTATAAGTAAGCTCAAGTCTTGCAGAGGGGTTAGTAAAAAGTAATATGTCTTATTCACAACCAATAATATGATGTTAATATAAAGCAGTTAACATCAGTACACCATGGGCAAAAATGATTGGTATCTGCTGGATATAAAATGCAGAGTAAATACTTAAATATAACCTTTTAATGAAGGTATTTTGCTTACTATTTCAACTTAATTAAAAAACCAGGTGATTTCCTATTTCTGTAGTCAATACATATTTTTTAAAATACGTATCGTCAGTTAGCATTTCGGGTTATGGATGGCTGCAATGTTGATTACTTTTTGTAATAACGGAAAAATATACAAACAAAGATAAGAAAACCATTATATATACAACATACTTATGGAGAAAAACTTTTCAGATTTATATTAACAAAAAATAAAAGGTTACACCAGAAAAAGTTACATAAAGCCGTCGTAAAATTAAAACACGTATTTTTGTAGATAAAAAGAATTTTAAAAAAAACTATAAATTTGCTAAATACTTATTGATTCTATTATAAAGTAGGTTAATTTGCAAACGCGAAAAAAATATGTTTTAAAAAAGTGTAAATTATAATATGTAATAATAAAATAAAAAATTAAAAACAATACATATGAAATAGCCTCTGGTAATATTGTATAATAACTATAGTGACTATATAAAACAATATAGGTCATTATTGACATCATATTGGGAAGTGTTTTGTTGGCATCCGTTTTTAGGCCGACATGCGACATATCAATATACCCGGTATTCCCAGTAGACAGACCGCCAGCGCCACTCCTACTCAATTACTCTTTCGATTTACACACCTACGCCAATTGCCAGGTGTTTAGGTTTAATTTAGACCTAATCCCAGATGCCTTATGACTCGTTGATTGATGGTTTGTAATTACTCCCATTAGTGTTCGCAGAGATGGATAGCTAATTTCAAGTTAAAAATCTAAAAATTGTTAACAATTGGGTTGGCGGCAATATATTGATACAACCTTTACCAAGCATTTATTTTTATAAAAAATAGTCGCATTATCAGGAAATAAAGTATTTGTTCTCCGTGCGGTACACAAGTAAAAAAATGATGGCAATATGTAATAGTAAGTATCGAAAGGGCTGAAACACAGAGGTGGGCAACTGACGCACTACTCTTGGTACCTACTGTCATTCGGCGAAGGCGTTTCGGCTGGCAATGCCATATACTACGTATACCTCCCGAGGGCCTTAACCATGCTTGCCTATTTTACATGGTATCAGTTCTCGGCGTCTTGGACGTCCACTGTTGACAATCCGTCGGCAGTTTTCGTCAGAGCTGCGGGACGTAGACCTGATTTGGGAGGATGCGGGAACTGGCGGCCGATCAATTGGCTTGGAGGCAGTTTGTGGAATTCATATTCTCCACATAGGGAACGGATATGGTATGATGATGATGAAGATAATAAGTATGTAGAGGATAAATATTGTCCCGTATTTGGTATTGCAAAAGGAGTAAGTATTTATGTTTTGAAAAATCAAAAAATAATTACTGATTTATAATAATGAAAAACTCATAACTCATTAATCACAACATTATTACACATGATTACGTATGGTTTTTCATGTATGTTTTTCAATTGATAGGAGTTTTAGATAGAATCTATGAAATTGTAAATAAGACTTTAACATTCAAACTCGACATTTGACTTACAAAAATATAAAGCTAATCTTTTAGTTTATTGGTACCAAAATGAACACAAAATTGGAACATTGAAAATTGTCTAAGCTTTTTATATTATTTCTATAACAGTATTTTAAAACAGGTAATTATCTTTATTATTTTCTACGGGTTTCAAGTTTCATGCGTTGAAATGAAAAAATTCCTCCCCTATCCAGAATCTGCGAGGGTGTTTCGCGCTTCCTTGTGCGTGGAATTCTTTAAGGAAGTCATTTCTTCAAGAAGGCGGGAAGAATGTTTTCTTTTTCTCACGATCTGTGCGCATGCGCGGGGAAATTCTTCAAATATTCTCTCACTTCAAGACGACACGAGATGCCCCGCGAAAAGGTTTTTCTTTGCCCATAAATTTAAGTTTCTTTAATTTATAATCAGAAAAATACACGTTGATGTTATGAATTGCGTTTTGACAATAGGAAAATAATTTCGGTATACGAATTTAAGTATACGATAATCGTGAATTTAATGGTTATATTTTTCAAATTTTTAGTTTATACCTAAGTCCTTTCTATATGAAACTTTAAACCATTTAAAAAATATATCAACTCGTTGCTCGTACGAATGTATCTACGTAGTTACTTACATAATATGTGCGTACATATTTTTCCCGGCAGTACATCCTTTAAAGATAATTTCTAAGGTACCTACCTGCCTACCTATAATAATTTATTTTCTAAATTATTACTTATTTGTAAATTGTAGTATAAAAAAAACACAAATAGGGTTATGGTTTCAAAGAACGGATCCCGTGTTAGAGTTCCTAAGGCTGTAATACCAATTAAGTATAGAAGAACTAAAATTTTCCCAACCGGCTTAAATTTATGATCACTATAGAAAAACTTAAAGAAAAATTATTTAAGTAGGTATTTACTATAATTGTATATATCCCACATACTTTTTAAATTCAGAATTTTTATTTTAAGTAAATCTCGCTTAAAGCATTGTTTAGTTTAGAGTTTAGAAGAGTATTCTGGCTGGCCTGCTATTTTTACATAAAATAATATCTAACCATATTGACGCCCAAGATATCCTAGCTCAGATTTGCATAAATGTACCCCACTGTAATTTGCGTACAAACGATGTCTTTGCTCTGAGTAATTTCAGAACTAACGTGGGATTCTTTTCACCCCTGCCTAGGGATCATTAGGAGTTACAACAAAATTTTCCCCACATAATGATGTTGATGTTTTTGTGCCGCAGAGATAATTATTTAAGAGCAAATCGATTTTATCCTTACTCCTTACCCAAACTGGCTGCAATCCCATGTCTACTTAAGATCATGCTTTAATATCACGCTTTATCTTCTCTTAATTTACACATTAAATGCCAATTTAAAAAAAAAGCATTTTAGTTTCTTAATCTCCCGAATCAAATTTGTCGATAGAATGATTAGGGGTAAAACAATATTCCAAAAAGATGTAACACTTATGTATGCTAGTCAATAGGTATATACGAGATAGAATAATGAGATTCAGTGAAGGATAAGCCAGATAAATAGATAGATCTTTGGACCCCGACCTGGCAACATCCCTCTAATATTCATGACTATTAAACATTCAACACTTTGAACCCCTTAACAACTAGTAAGGAATTATTCCAAGATTTAGTAGCCAAAGATAGACCGTGTCAAGAATCCGAAGGAACAATGCGATCAGCTGTATTATTATTTGTTCGGGATGCAAGGCAATACATCTTTAACCCCTTCTCAAACAAGTCTCCTTGGAACATAAATTTCAGCTGACATCTGTGCGTCGGCACATAAATGAAATATTTAAAGCCAGCTAAACTGAGATATTGAAGGATCGATTGAATGTGCGCCGATTAAATTTAATGCACCCTTAAACTAAACACTTCTTAAACAATAATTAAAATTCCTTCTCAATAATTTTTTGCTAAAATTTTGTTCATATTATTCCTCTTTCGACTAACAGTCGATTACCACTTATGACAAAATAATAATTTTTAAAAAGTTTTGTGCATATTAACTTATAAATATTTTATATTAAATTATAAGTTTGTTAAGTATTTTTCACACTCATTTAAAAATAATATTACATACTTATTTTTTTAAATTTTTTTTTTAAAATTTTATTTTTTATTTTTTTTTTTTTTTATTTATTTATTTTTTTTTATAGGAAAAGAAACATTTGAGTTCTTATGATATACTCAAATATTTCAATTTCGGGCTGCTTTCAAATAGTCGGAAATAACTGTGTTAGAAAGCAGGAAACAAGTTGTGCTGGAGTGGGATTCGAACCTAGAGATTCTAATCCGGAATCCTCGAATCTACCACTAGACCACAACCCGGTTCGAATTACTTTTATCTTCTTATAATATTTCTTCGAATATTACTTTTATCTTCTTCCGTATAATTAAGTGAACGAGGCATACAATAATAAAGATGCAAAAAACGTAAAAGACGTCTAAGCAATAAAAAGACAAATTATTCTTAAAGATCTCTAAAACTAATAAATTAATATCACTGATTTCAAATTTAAATAATTTATCTACTGATTTAGACAGTATAACCAAAATTTTAATAAGTTTCAACTAAATTTCCTTTGTAATATCGTTACGACGCACAAGTCGAAGATTCCATAAGTGGCCCCTCGGATCCACCCTCATATGGGAAGGAAATACCTCTATATTACCGCCTCTCAATAGAACCTTCCCACTAACATCCCCCCAACCATCTTGTTCAACTTCCGGGAAATTGGAACCCGGGAGAAACTTAATCGGATCAGTACCTACAACGCCAACGTGTGGATTAAAATACGAATATAGAGTATAATCCCTAGTCCTTGAAACTACCCGATAAAAATTGAAATTATTGATAGAGAACCTTTCAAAAACATTTTCTTTCTTCCTTTTCGCT
>JAGVSP010003382.1:62500-68005 GCA_022494985.1 Micrasema minimum | reverse complement strand
TTCACGTCCCGCAGCTTTTATGTAAACTGCCGACGGATTGTCAACAGTGGACGTCCAGGACGCCGAGAACCTGTTGACTTGCAAAATAGACAAGCGTGGACCTGACTTGGAAGGATGCACGGGAAATGGCGGACGATCGCTTGGCTTGGAGGCAGTTTGTGGAAACGGATATAGTATGATGATGATGATAATTTGAAGTAAGCTCCTAGGCTTTTTAATCATGTTTCTTGGTATGAGAAATATTTTATTTTAAAAGTACCGGTATTTTTGTATTGTTATACTACTTATGATTGCAGCAAATAATGCAACATAAATGTTCTGTATGCAAGGATGTATGTGCAGGCGCAAGTGTGTGTGGGTATACTGGTACCTACACTCACCAACACCAAGAACGCGTAGCAATTACAAATAGAACCCAACAAAATTGTCTTTTAAATATATATGGTCGATAAAAACACTTCTTGCTCCTATTGCGAATCTGGAAAGTTAATAATTTGAGTAGTTAAGTCGTTTTTACTGAAGTTTGAGTGCATCCATATACGAGTACTTATAGATAAACATTGGATTTTACCTATAAAGAGTTTGCATTCAATTACAATTGATGTATCAACAGAGACGAGAAGTTTGAAGAGGAATATGGATATAGAAACTATATCTTGTGGACGTTGAGATATCATTAATTTGAAAGGCATTTCCATTCTAAAAAAAAACATATTTTTAATAAAAACACATATTTGAAACTTAGCGTAAAACTGATCATCTTGTAACAAATAAACAAGATTCACTGCACTTGGTGTACAAATGCAGTTCCCTATGCGTCATTGGGTGCGGATGAGGGAAAGTAGTAGTAGTATGTTTAATTCTTTATACAATTTTTTTATCGTCCGTGTAAGTCAATTCTGTAGAGTCTCGTTTACAATCGCTACCCAGGATCACTATTCAGTGGACAATGGCCCTCAGTACCTAAAGTCCTTACGGCCCGCATGGACAATAGAAGAGATGGTATCGCAACTCCGTGGCGCCACTGCCTTGCTAGCAATACTTTGAAATAATACAATAATGTAAAGATAAACATACCCCCCGATTCATAGACGTCAGGGGTTTACTTGCAATCATTTCGCATATCCTAACTTGATCATCATAACATATCCGCTCCCTAAGTGGAGCATATGGAATCCACAAACTGCCTCCAGGCCAAGCGATCGGCCGCCAGCTCCCGTGCATCCTCCCAAGTCAAGTCCACGTCCAAACTGCCGACAAATTGACGACTAGGACGCCGAGAACCTGATGCCTTGTGAAATAGGCAAGCATGGTTGAGGCGCTTGGGAGGCATACGTAGTATATGGCCTAGCCAGCCGAAACGCCTTCGCCGGATGACAGTAGATACAAGGGTTGCTGTGTCCGTTGCTCACTTCTGTGTTTTTAATGAGTTCAGAAAGAACTGAGAGTGCGCGGCTTGGAGTAGCGGGCGCCGCATTCAACAGTATGAAAGCTGTCTGGAGATCGGATGTTTAGTCAGTTAACACAAAATGCCGCCTTTATAACGCCTGCATCACACCTGTTCTCCTCTATTGCTACGAATCATGCATGGCACCTAACCAGGGCCCAAAATAGTTTATTTCTGAGTTTTTAGATTAGGTATCTTAGAAGAGTATTAGGTGTGCTGTGGTTTGACTTTGTATATACTAACTTACATAGATTTAAGTGCAAGTTTTTTTTAGAAATATTTTGACTTTTTCTGTTCTCGTCCTCTGTTGACAATCCGTCGGCAGTTTGCGTCAGAGCTTCGCGATGTGCACCCGACTTGGGAATATACGCGGGAACTGGCGGCCGATCGCTTAAATTGGAGGCTGTTTGTGGAATCCATATGCTCCACATAGGGAGCGGATATGGTATGATGATATTCGTGTTTCGCTTTTCTTGTCTTTTTGTCAACAATTGCGTACTTTATAAAATAATACAAATATTCCTTAGAAGAAACGAATGTTTGGTTTACTATTATATGTATGTGTATATTTAGAAAAAACATGTGATTTTCATATTAATATTTATGTATGACTGATCTTCATCCTAAATAAATTATCAAGAATCGCTGCACTTGATGTACCAATGCAGAGCCTTATGCACCATTGGTTGCGAATAAGGGAAAGTTGTAGTAGAAGTAGTATTTTCAAAAGAATTATTTGAATCCATTTTTTTTTCATTTCAATTTTTAAGTCCACTCCCACTACGCTATGACGTTTCTCCTAGTACTCAAAAACAGTACTGAAAATTTTTAATACTTTAATATAGATAGGTATTGTAGGTATGCATAGAAAACGAAAGAAAATTGTTTTTATGGCTATATGGCTATTTATTTTATTTTACCTCTAGGTAACCCCATGTTGGATGCCAAATAGTGTGTAAATCAATTATGCAAAAAAAATAAGAAGGTTACACGGTCATGTCATCTCCAAGTTATGTAATTTCGACTGAAAACCCATTAAAAAATTGCGTGCAAAAATGCCAAAAAATAACGATAATATAGGTAGTCAATCTACGTTATAACGAGCACCAGGAGACTGACATGTTACTCCGTTGTAACCATTATTCACTGTATCAGAGATGAGTATAGAGCATATTTTTAAAACTGCCTTTCAAGCTTTTTTGGAAGACATGTTTTTGGTGTGATGATATTATATCCTATTCTTATTTTAACTAGTAGATTATATTAAAAAATAATAATAATTATTATTTGTAATAATAACAGTATTCGTATATTTTATTTAACGCCATTTTTGTGAGAAATTACCTCAAGGGCGCTGTACGTAGACAACAATTAAACTACGATGAGATTTTACTTATATGCAAAGTACTGATTCCTGTCGGATTTTGAAGTAATTAAATTTACATGACACGACCACGTGTAAAAACCGCGTACTTTGAGAAAAACTATTGTAAAAAAATACTCAATGAAAAGCCCAACCCTTTCCCTAGACTGTTGAAAAGACTATTGAGTCTTTTTTCAGTCCAGCACAACTCTACTGATTTTTAAAGCTTATCCGCGAAATGTGACAGATTCAGTTTTAACTAGAAAGCGGAAGAGAAGAAGGTTACCTATATACACCCGTGTCCCACGATGAGACCGCGAAACTCGGAGGGTGATTGTTCATGGTATTCTGAGAAAAAAATCCTTATAAAATTTTTTTTGATCCGGGCATTTCTAATAATTAATTTAAAAAAAGTATTCATAAAAAGCGACGAGTGTAATACTGGCTTCTGTTTGAAGTGCTAGCGGCGGCGGGGTGGCGGCGGGCGGGGAGGAGTGGGGGTCCGCTCTGGTACGCCTTGTACGGACATTCAAAATTCGAATTTCATATCTGAATCTTTAATATGTGATTTCTTCGCGCTTATTGGTGCAGGTCACGTGGTGTGAGCCAGTTCAAAAATGGACGGTATTACACGCGTGAATTTTTATTCATATTTTAATAATTTTTTTAAGAAATTAGAATTGAGTTTTTTGAAAAAACTTAAAAGGATTTTTTTCTCAGAATATCATGAATAATCACCCTCTGGAGTTTCGCGGTCTCATCGTGGGACACGGTGTATATACGCGACCAAACACATTTACTCCAACCTGCTCAAGGTATTAGTATTTCTACCCCTTTTTTAGTCGTTAGTTACAACTACCTCCCGCCCAACCGCAGCCTCCCGCCCGCCCTCCGCCAACCACTGTAAAAAAATTGAGAGATCTAGCAGGCGTAAAGAGGCAGTTCGGGTTATGGCTCTCCCAAGGCATGCCCAAGCCATGCCCACGGCCGCGCCTCCACGATTCTTTGGGTTTTTGGAGTTGCCTGCGTTCGTTCCAAGGTAGGTAGATATACATTTAGCACTTTTTTGAGTTCTGTGAAAGGTCAATCACATGGATTATGCAGATAACATTATGATTTCTGTGAAGAACATTCAAAATTCTGGGTTATGCTGTTATCTACACAGATTAAAAATGGAAATTACCGATTTTGAAGAAGTCTATGGTTTTTTTTAAAGACGTGCAGATTTCAACGTTATAATAAAAACTAGTTATGCTCCACAAGTCAACAAAACGCATAGGCAATAATAAAAAGGTAATGCATTTGTGTTCATATGCGTAACTAACATTTTTGCAAGTCAAACAACGAAGATAAACATCCACAAGAACGCATACTTCTAAATATATTCAACTTTAATTACCGTAAGTAGCGAAAAATTACGAATATTTAATCATAATACTGAAGCTCAGTCGAAAACCTGTTTTATTGTTAATTAACCCTTATCTGCGAACGAACCTTTCTGACCGACAGGGTTTAATTATTATTTATTAGATCGAGTGTTAGAGATCCCAATCAGAATATTTGAATAGTATTTGCGCTCTTTAATTTAAAAAAACTTAGCAGTAGTTTCCAACCTTATTTCTAAAATACTTTTCAATACAATATTTACATTTATAATGTTTGCAATGTTTTTTCATAGAAAATACCGAAACAAGAATTGTAATTTGATGATCTGAGTACTCTTAACTATGGAAATTATAATTTTAGGAAAATTTTCTCATTTTTAAAAATTGCAATGAGTCAATCATTCAAATGCGTTTTTATCAAAACTAACTTTTCAAGACATGCTATAATTGTGTTTTAAGCCATCGAAATGTTAATTATTTTAAAATAACCAATAAAGATAAATAAACAAACTTGGTACACTTACTAATATTTATTTCGCCAGTTAGCGCTTTCACTCTGTTACGCGCATCTTCAGACTGGTCTGTACCAGAAGATTTTTATTTAACTTTTATAAGTTATTTTAAAATAATGAAATCACGGAAATCCACTTTGTAAAAGTCAACAAAAAATATCTTAAATCTTCAAGTAAATGTATTTTCATTTAATTGCATTCTCGACTTGCCTAATTAATAAATGTATATTGCATTTGTTTTACATCTGTATGTCTTGTTCGTACCCCTATACCAAGACACCTGCATCGAACCGTTGAGGGCCGACTAAGCCACTAACTAAACTCTGATGTCATAAAAAATATAATAGCGGTGTTGACTACCGTATCGCGCATACCATCTTGATGTCCACCAACATACTACTTAATACTTCTAGAGTGCACGCATTTAATTAACATTAGTACCGAAACCCTTTGAAAAGACTACATGCTACTACGTACTACTTTTCCTTATCCACACCTAATGGTACATAGAGCACTGAATTGAATAAATAGTGCACCAGTTGCATTTTATCTTGATCATTCATTAGGTGAAGGCACTTATCAAAATACCTATGTATCATTAGGTGCGAATCAAATAATGTAAGTTAATATAGTTTGATCTTTGCATGGGCCAATTGCATTGCGATGCATTCTTCATTTTTCTGTTTAAAAAAAAGTGTTTACTTATATCTGCATGTTTACAGGTTTATTGTACGTAAAGTGCAAAATTTATTTCCTTTTTTTATATCCAAATAATAATCCCCATAAAAAAAAATCCCC
>JAGVSP010003382.1:0-57500 GCA_022494985.1 Micrasema minimum | reverse complement strand
AAAACTACGGGTAAAATGTTTTACTTGTTTTAGGAAAACCGTTTTTGTGATAAAATTAACGTGCATGATTTTATTGTAAAAATAATAAAAGTTGTAAAAATATTGTTACTTCTCTTCTTAATCCTAATATTTTGCTCTTGGCTGAGCAGTTGTGGTGCAGCAGTGGAGAGAAAGAATGCTGCTAGGTCCATCTACTTCCACCTGTCTCCATCCGCCTGTCTCCATCCGTCTGTCTCCATCCATCTGTCTCCATCCGCCTGTCTCCATCAGCCTGACTCCATCAGCCTGTCTTCATTCACTAGTCTTCAACACTTCTGGAGACGTCTGTTGCCAGCAGGCAGTTACCAAATCAGTCCATCTCTTTGCGCTCGTGCCACGGGATAAATATCCTTCGATCAGTATTATCTGCATTATCATTGTTTCCATTGTGCCAGTAGGTTCCTTCATCGCCGTAACATTTTGCTCCAATAAGGAGGCAAGGAACAATAATAAGGAGCGAAAGGTTTTTTTGACGTGATAACGTCTAATAAATCGATGAACGCCGGCTGCACACACGAAAAAGCATGACTCATTGTCACGTTCCGCCTGAGCCGAGTGTGCAAGCGAGAGCGCGTAACAAGCGATAGAGAGGCACGATCGGCCTAAGCGTTCGGTTTGTGACGCATCTATCTCTCTTCCACTCCATCGGCCGATGCGTCCGAGTAGAAGGGAGACAAATATTTGAATTAACGAGTGCAAAAAAATGATAATTTATGGAAAAAAATCAATTTTCAATCAACTACTGCTTTGTATTATACAAAATAATGATAATTCAGTAATAATAATTTAATTAAATTCATAAAAGTATGCTATTTTTCATCAATGTTTTCTTATGACGTTATCACGTAAAATTACCGTCCGTAAACCGACTTTACAGACAACCAAAAGTTTTTTTAAGTGAGTTGATAAATGCACATTATAATTATCGCATCACGTCTTATTATTGGTTCCTTGATTATAAGGAGCGAACAATTATTTTTTCAAGTGATTATTTTTAAGATTGTTGTAACAGCTAACATCAAACAACAATCTTAAAAATAATATTCGGTTTTGCTACCTATTTAGTGTCAACAAAACAGAACAAAATTCCGAATTCCCTACAAACATGACGGTGCCAGTCATGTTGTGAATAGATTGTGATAAGTTAAAGGAAGTTTGATTGAACTCGATAATGAGTAACTGACGCCCAAACCGCCGTATTTTTTCCAAGTAACCACTTATTAGTAAGGTGTTTAATGCAAAACCTACCATTAAATGACTGGCCTACATTACGGGCAGGATCGACCGCTAGGCGAAGGGCTAAACTGGTGGATTGCTGATCCAAAACGTCCCTTGTAAAAATGTAGCTGTAATAATGATATTTTAAGTTTGCTGCTTATAATTCTTTTGACTTTCTTACTTACCGGTTGCTTGGGTTTGACTGATATATTTTTAGGCCTTAATGAACCTCTTTTCGCTTTTTGAAGTGTATTCGAGTCGAAACGTATCAAGTGATAAAAGCATAATATTTGGTGTGGCCTGCCAGTTACCCCTATACACCGATGATATTAATTTACCATCAAGATAGGGGATGTCAGTTTCCTGCATATACGTACATATTCTAGTGTGCATAAAGGGCTCTACGTGTGTCCCTAAGTGTTCACAATAATGCATCGTTTCGTATATTTATGTTAACTACTTAATTGCGTCAACTCCTTGGTTATTATTATCATTAACATTCTGGCGACCCTCAGTAACGTGAACTACATTCAGCCTGTCTTATGCTTCCTGCGTGCTAATAGTTTTCGTATGGAGTACTTTACAAACTCTTATCGCCATATTATAATGTAAACATTTTCTTTCTTAGAATACATTGTGTAACAAAACTCGATATACAAGCGGGAAACCAGTGAATCTACATAATATTTGTAGTCGATTTTGTAGATTTTTTTATTTGACTCCTAGTTTTCGAGTACGAAGTTTTTTCGATAAATTTTTGCAAATTGTTATTAAATATCATGTGTTTAGTCAAATTGATACTATCCATAAAGAGAACAAAATAAAAAACATCATTTTAATATGAATTTGTGCAATTTTATTTAATCTGCGGTGCTAATGAAAGCTTTAATGAGGAGAATTTTTTTTTGTTCAGGCTAAGATTCAAAAGCCACGTTACACATTCGACTCAAAATATGATGTAGATTCACCAGTTTTCGGGTTGTACTACGAGTTTTGTTACACCATGTATACGCAAAAACCTTAAAATCAAAACATTCTTGAAGAAAAGGGTTTTTATTTTTATTTGACTTTTATTTATACCTATGCATTTTGACTAGAATTTTAGATTTTTTAGTCTTAATCCTTAGAATGATAATACATATAAATTATTGCATACTTCAACTAATTTTTCTCAAGTGGCAGGGTTGTATTAAGGTGAAATGAAAAAAGTAAATACCTACGTGAACTGCGATTTAGAGATAAACTTAACCTATATAATATAAATAAATCACTTTTACAGATATGTATATTACATTATGAATTATAAATTCGTGCATCCTTTGTGTTTGTTTTGACAAGTATTTGAAACATAATAATAATACATTATTCCTTTTTAAAATTTAAAAACTATATTTATCAAAATAATACTTCTTCGAAGCCTATAATATATTAAAGCATATTTGTACTTATAAATATCAGAATGTTGGCGACATGCTTTGTCTAAAGTCTACAGAACTGTAATATTATTCGAAATTGGCATTTTTCCCTCTTAACTATATTATTTACCCCAAATGGGGACAATTTTTCGTCAAACGATACGGCATTAAATGTTTTTTTTACCTACAACAGTAAAGCCAGTAAAACAACGGTCCAACCTATTATATTCGACTTAACCTAAATAAAAATGAGTTATTTAAATTGGTGGAATTAATATTGTTATCTGCAGTTTTGCACGAGAGGGGCGTAGTGCAAAATACGCATTCATATTATGATGGGTACGTGTTATCACGAAATTAGCGACATCTTTAATCGTATGGGGAAGACATTGCGTGATACGGGTATGTTACGCACAATGCATGTATGTATAATGCAGCTACTGTATGTATGAAAACTCGCGTGCATTTTCTATGGGAGCTTCACATGCAACACCTTCAGAACAATGTATAATACAGAATGTCTAAATATATATGTCTAGTGTGAAAATATCGCTTTTGTTGCTCGATACGATTCTAAGACATCAAATTATAACAATGTGCTGGGTAATGAATAGGTGTCTGTCCGTTATTATCATTTCTCTAATGCGGATTATAATTGTTTTGGAATATGGTAATATAAAATGCGCTTTACTAACAACACAATGAAATCTCCAATCGATGAAGATTATTTGTGAAAATACGATATTATGGAATATCAATTATTTTCTTCACAAGACTAACAAATTAAGTACGGTATTGAATACATCAGATAATGTATTCATTCAATATTATACCATAACTTCTATCTTCTTCCATACAGAACACACCATTTTAACAAACAAATTATGTTTCTAACTAACTAACTAACTAACCATCACGCCATTTCCCCTTAGGGGTAAGCAAAGAGGATAGAGCGCCATACCACTCTGTCCTGACATACTTCCTTTGCTTCCTCTACATTTATACATCTTCTCATGCACATACGCCGATTATTCCGACTTTTCACGTGTCCACTTTTAAGTACTTGATGCACTTGGTCATGCCATGTATTTCTCGGCCTTCCTCGGTTTTTACATCCAGGCACACTTGCATTTAAACTTCTTTTAGCCGTTCTTTCATCACTCATTCGCTCGACACATGACCAAACCATCGTAAAAGCCCTTTCTTAATTTAGTCGATAATACTTATCTCAGCCTTGCACTCTGCTCTAATTTCGACATTTATACACCTATCATACATAGTCTTACCACACATTCGCCTGAGAGATCGCATTTCAACAGCATCCAGTCTACTTTCATCCGTCTTTTTCCAACACCACGCTTCACTACCATACATAAGGGTTGGTACCAGAACTCCGTTGTGTACTGCCAATTTTGCTTCTTTCGATAAGTTCTTGTTTGCCACTATCGATTTTAAGGCACCATTAACTCTGTTTCCGGCACCAACCCTTCTCTCAATGTCCTCATCCACATTTCCGTCTCTTGTAAACATACTTCCCAAATATACAAATTCTTCAACCTGCTTTAATCTGTCTCCATTTACTATAATCTTACATGCGGTCATATTCACATTTCTTTAAAAAACCATCACATTTGACTTTTCCACATTCATTAGCAAATCACTCTCCTTGCACACATCGTAAACTTTTGTGACCAAGGACTGCAGCTCTTCTTCGCTATCAGCAAAGAGCCCTGCGTCATCAGCGTACAGAAGGCATCAATCTGACAATCAGATCACTCATTTTTGCTCCCACACCCATACTTTTCAATTCTTTCACGCATTTATCCATGTATAAGTTGAACAACCATGGTGACATCACACATCCCTATTTGACCCCTTTGGGGATGTCAAACCACCAAACCAAATGTATGTTTCTAATAATAAAATATCTACTGCACAAAATCCAGCCATGTAATGTATATGTTGACTAGAATATTAGCCAAAGTATTTCGAAACACGACGTTTAATAAACCAATTACTGTTTTTTATGACATGCGAACATTTTTGAACGCACATTTCTTGAAATTTGTATGAATAATTTGGTTTTGAAAATCTCTAACCTGAGGCTAGACTAAATGTTAGCTACAAAATAATTTGACCCAACAAATTCTTTAGGTGTCCTTAAAAGATTTAGACACCTACGAGTACCTATGAAATAACAAAATTCTTTATTCTTTTAATTATCTAGACTGTGTGGTGCGATTTGTTAAATTATTTTTTATATTATTTTTTTAACATCGTAGTTATACGTATCCTTGCTTACCTACATATATGATTGAACTTAACGAATTCTTAACTCAGCAAATTATTTACCGTAGGTATAAACTGATTATGCATATTAATACATGTAATTTTATAGGTTTATTTGTCTATACGAGTACATTGGTGGTTAGTACAAGTTAACCTAAAACTAATTTTTACTACTATTATTTTCCCTTAACCGTACCCATCAGCCGTTCGTAGGGCACTGCATTGGTAAGTATAAGTGTGACAATAAAAAGATAATTCTAGGTTGGTTGGAAGAAATTGCCACCTGGCAATAAACTCGCCTTATGTGTAATATATGTAAATGAATAATAAATATTAATATTAATGTAAATAAATAATTCTAAAATTTACCTTGGTTTGAACAGTTCAAATTAACTCTTGTTGAAGCGTAGTGAGTCTTGATCATTTGTTAAATAAAGGCAAGATGATTGGTCTCACGCTTTAGCACCTGTCCAAAGTCCAAAGTATTATGCATGAAATAGTCTTATGTGAAAAACCTTATCGAAATAAATATTTCATACCTTACGCGTTAACCACTATACCGCGGGACGGACATACACATTTAAAATGTGTTTTATTTGTTACATGGTTGAATGTTGATATTTTAAAATTCTCAGTTAAAACTGAACGTTTAATTCTAACGTTTTCTAAGGACAAGCCGCCTTGTATGCAAAACATGAGGCCAAGAAAAAACGTAACTGCCCGGGGGAGATTCTCAGCAGATAAGGCTAATTCTTTTACTACCCATTACGTAACCAAGCTATGATAATTTTAACGCTTCAAAACGAGGTAAATTTGAGAATTATCATTTTATTAACATTCATCGCTATTAAAAGGCAATAAATATCAGCGTTCTGATATAAAATACCACCTGAAATGATATGTATCGCTTACTATGATGAGAGATACATACAGAGGGAGATGTCTTATAATTGATAAATTTTTGTACTTGAACGGAATGTTAACTTAAGTTTGCTGACAAAAATACATAGGTACAACAATCTTGTTATGAAACTAAGTATTTTTTATTCTACCCTAAAGGCCTATTTTGCCATAAAAACTAGTGTACCTTGGTTTTTTTAATTAATTATTTTTCAACAGATGTTAACGGGTTGTTCGGTAATGAAAGTTGACCGTAATAATAAATTATTTGATTATAGATACGAGTAGATAGATGAAACTAACCACCCACATAAAAAATCACTACTTTATATTATTAATTATTTAGCAGGCAACAAAAAAATGTATTTCTCATTTTTCTTGGCGGCCTTAGGCGCTAAAGCGTCGAAATCTGCATTTGGATCAAATGGAAAAAATGATTTAATTACATACTAACTTGTCAAATTACTTTAATCGTACTTTTTCTGTACTAAAAGAGTTTTGATCACAACTCCTCTTGTGCGTGGACGATAAATGACGATATTTTTGTTTTAAGTAAGTAGGTATTTTATTTGTAAAGCGCATGGAAGTTTATGTTTACGCTATTAATTTAACGCGATTTAAGCGCTTTTGGTACATTCACACTTAGTAGATTTTTTAAGCAGAAGGCACATGTCTTGTAGCTGCAAAGCGCACGAACAAATTTAAATAAAAAAATTAGCTTTAAGTATATTTACATCAAGTGAATTTTCTAATGCAGAAGGCTACAACTTGTCTTAATGCTGCAAAGCGCACGGACGGTTTGGATTCCAACCCCATTTCCAGCGTTAATAGTTAATACAGTTAAGTCTCGTTAATTGGGTGCTTAGCATATCGCGTCAAATGTGAAACGTTTTCGAGAATTTACAAGTGATCGTAAATGGGTGTCAAATGAAGGCGTGGCGTTTTTATCCGCACACAAGTGAAGAATGAGTTAAACTTTATTGAAAAACATTCAGATTTTACGGTGAAGTTTCTCGGTGGAAGCTCATTTTAATTTAAATTTTAAAAAATGGTTGACACTTTCGTTCACCTGATTTTTGAGGATCAATAACCAGTTTCATCTATTCCGCGGCATCTTCAGAATGGTGAATTTTTTCAAGCAGGTTAGATTAACAATAGGGGACGAAAGGTAAATCGGGGGTGGATTCCAAGTATTTTAACCAGTTTTTATTTATTTTTTATTTAATTCTACTTGTTACACGTGTAAATTGTTTATGTAATAAAATTTTTATTATCAGATACGGAAAACCATAATTTTTTAAATTTATTTAAGTACATTTATTATACAATATGAACAGTTTGTAAATTTTAATGTGAAAAAATTTTAAGTATTATGTAAATTGAAGACAAAACAGGTAGATAAGAGCATTTGTAGCATATTTAAAAAAACTACTACTGTTTTATATTCGTGAAGGGATTATGTGGATATTATTTGAAAACCATAAACGGAATACAAACATTAGCTGAAATTTCAATTAAACAAAAGATATGTGATGTTTTTATAAATTGTACTCCACTTATCTTCATCCTATCTCTTCTATTAAATTCTCCTCTCATTCTCCTTCTTCCTCTATTATATTCTTCTATCATATATTAAATTCTCTCTAACGTATCTTCAATTCTCTGAAAGCCATATTAAGGACAAGCTTTGTTCAGCGCATTCAGAGTCGTAAGGTATTTTCATTCTTATAACAAAAATTTTATAAATTTAAAAGGCGGCAAAACTCCGAGTGTTCCACACTGGGGTAGTTGCAAGTCATAAACCAGTACTTAAAAAAAACATTTACTACGCTATTTTGAATTCTAGTATTGCAGATTGATGTTATTAAGTGTAAACATGTATATTTTCTACGCTGTTATCTCATACTTCATAAATTTTTAACTACGCAGCTACGCAGACGGTTGGAATTCTAGTCTTCCATTGGAATACATACTTAGAGATAAAAGATTTAAGTTAATAAAATATACAAAATTAAATAGGAATAGCAATAATAGCAATGAGTTTGGCCAACTATCCACTGAGGAGTATGGATCGAATTATGTTTGGAATAACATTAAGAGACAGAAAAATAAACAATTGGATCCGTCGCCAAACTAAGGTTTGCAGAGATGATGGGCGGACAGATGTTTTGGTTACACATATATAATGGCGGACGATAGATGGACGAAACGTGTTCTGTTATGTCCTGAGCCCTTAAGGACGTCCACCTATAAGATGGTCGGATGATATAAATAAGTTTGCTGGAAGACGGTTTAGTTCGATGAAGACAGCATGTAAATTCTCAATCGCGTTTCACATTTGCCCGGCGTGCTAAGCACCCAGCACCCAGATGAGGATCTGATATGATGATAGTGATGTAGTGACATCAAAAGAAGCTAAATTGGCAGTGCATAATGGAGTTCTGGTACCAACCCTTATGTATGGAAGCGAAGTATGGAGTTGGAAAAATAAGGATGAAAGTAGATTGAATGCAGTCGAAATGCGATCTCTCAGGCAAATGTGTGGTAAAACTATGTATGATACTAATGTTGAAATTAGAGCAGAATGCAAGGCTGAGACAAGCATTATCGACAAAATTAAGAAAGGTCTTTTACGTTGGTTCGGTCATGTAGAGCGAATGGACGATGAAAGAACGGCTAAAAAAAATATATGATGCGACTGTGCCTGGATGTAGAAGTCGAGGAAGACACGATCAAGTAAAACAGGTGCTTAAAAAAGGCGTGTAAGAAGTCGGAATAATCGACGTGCGTGCATGAGAAGATGTATTAATGTGGAGGAAGCAAGAGAAGTATGCCAGGACAGATTGGTGTGGCGTTCTATCCTATCTGCCTAACCCTTCCCAAGATTTAAAATCATTTTAACCACCTCAACACGCCAGAATGCCCTATTACAAAGGGGAGAAACATCATGATGATGACAGTGTGTAAATTCTTACTACGTACTACATACTGCTACTCTTCCTTGTCTGCGCCCAATGGTGCATAGGGCACTGCATTCGTACACCAAGTACAGTGAATCTTGATCACTTGTTACATTAAGGCAATATGATTTTAGCTTCAGTGCCAGTCTAAGGTATCTATTATTTTTAAACACATCAAAAGGCCCAATTACGGAGTGGAATAACATCACTATAACACCCTTGCGAAAAATAACTTTTTTTATTATTTCGTCTAAGCCATCACGCTTCGGAGGCCCTGGCGGCCTCTGTCACAAATCATTCTCATAATCAAATCATCACGAAAATTTCTCAAAACGTTTCGCATTCGCACGGCGTGCTAAGCACCCAGCACGGAGGGTGCATGTTAGGGTGGTTCAAGATGGAAGTAAATGTGGTGATCCGCGTACAGCCTTTAGCGTGTAGATGCAAATTACTTCACCTTTAGCGGCACTAAATGCCTCACACAGATAGCTTATTCGTCGCAGCCCTGATCCGAGGCTCTGAGTTAATCATTGGTGGTGTGTTTCTAATCTGCGCTAATTTTCAATCAGCAAAAATATTAATTATTCAGTTTTTTTGTTTTTAAAGTAATGAGGTCATATTTTCACATAATATCCATATAATACATACCTAATTTTTGCAGATATGAGGTCAATATAAGTAATGTTAGAATTCTCCGTTTTCACTAAGGCTCATAATCGCCTTAAACTGATTAGCATTGTCTTCTGCCCCATGTATTCCCGTACCGTGAATTCCTATGTATATTGTTTTAGGCAATTATAAGCCCTAGTGAAAAGGGAGTTTTCTAACTTTGCTTCTAATAGACTCATGTGTAGGTACATAGCTTAAACATCACAGAATAATATGTTTACACAAAAAACCTAGGTGTTTAATGATGAAAAGCACAATATTCTTAACAAAAGAGCTTTGGTAATTAAAATATGTACTACCCCTATCCGCGCCTAATGGTGCATAGAGCACTGCATCGGTGCACCGAGTGAGTGAATCATGATCATTGGAAAGCAAGATGATCAGTAGTTCGTTTCGGCGCCAGTCCTATAAGTCTAGTAGGTATAACATATTATAAAATATTTTTTTGCAAAAAATCACATTCTAATGTAAGAGTACCAAAATAAAAAAAAACATTTTTTAAGACTCTCAAAAAAAATCAATTATAAAAAACTTTCTCATTTCTGTGTATCATGAAAAATTAATAATACTAATTAATAATACTAAAATTAATCATAAAATTAATAATGGGTTATGAAAGAACGGCTAAAAAAAGTTTAAATGCAAATGTGCCTGGATGTAGAAGCCGAGGATGGCCAAGAAAGACATGGCATAACCAAGTACGACAAGCACTTGAAAGTGGACATGTGAAAAGTCGGAATAATCGGCGTATGTGCATGATAAGATGTATGAATGTAGAGGAGGCAAAGGAAGTCTGTCAGGACAGAGTGGTATGGCGTTCTATCCTCTCTGCCTACTGAAATGGCGTGATGGTTAGTTAGTTGGTTAATAATACTTCTTATTTTCACTTCTCCACACCTAAAGGTGCGTATGGCATTACATTGGTTCACCAAGTACAGTGAATCCTGATCGATCGTTACTTGAAGCCAAGGTGATTAGTCTAACGCTTCAGCGTCTGTCTAAGGTCAAAAATGATTATTCTTAATTAATTCATAAGCAAAAATTAATTACTGAAACATGCAAAAATTTTCACACAATAGCATTAATTTTATGTTTTCTGGATAGGACAGTTTATTACTAAGTCACTTTTACAGAGTTTTCGCTTTACCACTACAAACTTGAAAGTAACTCTTTTCACTTAAGTACAATCAAGTTAAGTGTTAGAGGGGGTCATTCGGTTTGTCACGCGCCAAACCAACTGGCTTTTATCCTAAAACTTTCTCATGCACTTCGCCTCGCGAATAAAAAAAAGCCTTCTTCAAATTAACTCTGCTGTTTGTCCTTTCTCTTTTACACGCCTGATAGATGATTTATTTTTAAAGATTGCCGTTTTGATATTTTTTGAAAGATTTTTTCTGCGCACCTTTCACATATGGTTTTTTTGTTATCTTTGCTTCTTTACAAAAAGGATATGCCGTACTGTGAATAAGTCTTGAGCGTAATTTATATTGAAGGAAATTATTAGAAAAATGACACACAAATGCATACAATTTTAAGTTTATTGTTTTTATCATGTTTTCAGCTAAGAATAAATGTGCTACACATTTTCAAGTTCATATTTGATACATTAATCATTAATAATCAATCAAAAATAATCACCACTGAACGATTATTATTTAAATAATTTGATGAATGGACATCTTTCTCCTGATGAGTTAAACGTGTTAAACTTGTAACAAGTTAATATACGATTTTACACATTTTTCATAGCAGTCAATTAATTGTATGCGACTATTTCTGTGTAAGTTTCGTATAATTCGTCAGACAATTTGCATTCATAAAAGCTTGAGATAATACAATTGAAGATTGGTTCTAAAAACATAAAATGTCCAAAACTTTCCCCTTTCTTTATGTTTGATTTTATCATTGTCTGATCTATGGTTTATTCAAATCAACAAAATCATATGTCCCTCAAATTCATTGATAAAAATACAATATTTGCGCATAAACGCAATTTTCTATAACAACAATAACCGCAAAGGTCTAAATATTGTCTGAAAACAGCAACCTTAGGTAAAAATTTTAATTAATATTTAAATATACATGGATTACTATTTATAAAAAAAATTCAAAGACCTATAGCGCGGTAAGAGTAGGTATATCCATAATTTTTGTATCATATAAATAATAATAAGTAGGTTTATAAAAAGACAATGAAATAGTGGTGTTTAGTCTAAACGCTCTAAAAAAATTGTCGATTTGTGACATTTGAAGTTTTTAAAACAAGGTCCTTAATTCTGAAAATTTTACGAAGTAATGATCATTTTACCCGTCATTCATCACGTCTATCTATTCTTAATACTATTATACTAATAAAAGGATTATGTTAATTATGAAATCAAATATTAAAATTCGATTAAGTTAAGTAACGCAGATATTATAATTTGCCCCATTAAGAACATAATTAACGACATCAGTTACAAGACATTATGCATGATTTTTTCGTGTCTATTATTAAGCCTACATTATGCTTCGTAGAGTCCTCATTGGTCGACGCCTATTGGCTGCGAGTCCCCGTGCCATACAATTTTCATTTATATTTCACAGATTTTATGGCGCGATAAATGTCAAAATGGCCTCCTTTTTTCCGAGGGCCACTGCGTGAATCATAACAGTTATTATTTTGTAGATTGTATTCTGATTACGGTAGTATCACAGCAAACACAGGGGTACAAAAATACACCACTAATCTAATATTTATTCCTGCTCTGACATGGTATAATGTAAATTACTGACTGTTTTTGCTGGTGATATTTTGCAAAAGTAGGTACAGCCTAACGAGCAGATTTATTACTGGAGTTAAGATCAGAAAATATTACAAAACTGCGTTTATGTTGGCTGATTAAAACGCGATTAGATAGCATAATGTTGGATATTTATTTTTAATATGAGTTAATGAATGCAGTTGCAGCGGCAAACATGACGTATGTTAAACTTTCTTAACATTAAAACACTCAAATTATTCGTTTTCATAAAATAATTCCACGAAATTTTGCCCCAATAATCTATAGCGTGTAACGTCGTAGAAAATGTTGTAGAAAAACATGATCCCGAAATACATATATGGTAAAATAAATATAAAAAATTGAATGATCTACAAACGTGCGAGTAGATACATAAATAATTTAAAGCTGAGTAGTATTTTTACATTTCTAAGAACACATGGTAGCTGTTAAAAATTACTAGTTCATAAATACTAATTAAAGAGTTTTAATACGGTCGTCGTTCATCTTCCTTTCGTTTTCCATCATCCCTCCCTCTTCTCTTCTTACAAGTCAGTCTTATTAGTGATACAACTCGTAACACATCCTTCATCCGATACTAATATTTAATGAAGCACAAAATCCCAGGATCCAAAATAATGTAAAAGGAAACAGTCGAAAAACATTCATCTCAATGGCCATTTTGTGTCAAACACCTTTTTTGTTCTGAAAATTAGTGACTTATTTATATTGATGGTGGAACGATACCCATTAGTTTAGTTCATTGGGTGAATGCGCCTGTTTTGACTCACACACTTTATCTTCATTGAATTATATATATTATCATAGGATCACAAAAATTAAAGGTAATGTTTCTCAAGCCTGGGTGTTTTTAACCCATATTTTGAAAACAAAAATCAAAAAAATTTCACATCTATTTTCACACTTTTTATGTGATATTAATAAGAATAGGTACCTACCTATAAACTACTATCTACTACCTAGAAAAGCTAGTAGATAGTAGTTTATAATTTTTTTAATTTTTTATTAACAATCATGCAATTTTTTTCTTGTAGATTGTCTTTAAATCTTTTTTTCTAAGTGTTTTTACTTTTAAAGGGTACAGACAATATTTTAATTTTGAGTCCCGAAATAATAGTTACCTAATATCACCTAATACTTCCTTCTCTCGGAAAATTACTGAATAAATCCTACATGCTTACTTTAGATGATAGAAAACATAAGGACCAAAATTGCGAGATTTTTATCATAAGAAATAGCTTAAGCTATCAAGAAATACTTTCATGGTCATGTTAAAAAAAAAACATTTACTTTTGACATAAACAAAGAATAAAAAGCATTATTTTAGTAACTTTTTATGCCGGTTGACACAACTTACAGTCGTATAAATAAACCTTTGAAGAGTATTTTTATATCCTCAGACTTGTGTAAAAAATCCCATAAAAGAATGTGTCCAATCACGGTGCGTTTACCCTCGGTAGTAAGAGTCAGCTGAGAGTTATTTAGGGAAGATCTGGCGCCAGGAGTGAGGACTTTTACGATTTTGAGGCAAGAAAAAATTCAATGCAAACTTGAACTAGGCTGGGCGCTTCCGCTGGGCTACTTCCAGTCCAGTGTACTTGTGGATCTTGGTAATTTACTATTAATAATGAATTAATATTCAACATTTTGGGTGTGTTCAAATACTTGTACACAAATCGGGATTTATCCCAAGACGGGAGTAGGTATATATTTAATTTTATATCCCTACAGAGAAGTAGTAGAATTTTTTCAAATTCAGGAATTTGGATGTTCGAGCTTTTACAGGGCTTATGACCTGTCATCGGCTGGGTTAAGTGGCCACTTTACGTACTACACCACTTTACGTACTACACTACTTTTACGTACTGTAGTACGTAAAGTTGCCACTTAACCCAGCCAATGACAAGTCATAAGCCCTGTAAACGCTCGAATATCCATATTCCTGAATTCGAAAAAAAAATACTTTATCTCTGTAGGGATATAAAATGAAATAAAATTAATATTGATTAAAATTAATTATATATGATTAAAATTATAAGTGACATTGTTTTATTAGTTAACAATCACTTTTTACATTCAGTTTTCCATAAACCACACTTTGTTTCAAAACACTTATTTTATACAAAGAAAATTGTGCGACAATTTCAGAATTACGGAGTTCTACAGGACAATGTGTGTTTTATGACATTGTTTTTTTAAAAAATGTTTTGTTCACTGGGTTAAACTAATACCGTTTTGGGCAATTCTATCTCTACTGTAATTGGAAACCTCTTATATCCCAAATATGTGTGATATTTTTTGTGCCGATATTGGTCAACTAAGCTTATTCTGAAACCAGATGCTTACTTAAGTAATTAAAATAAATATCTTTGAAATTAGGAAAATATAAAATGAAGGATTAAAGTGAGTAGGTGTACCTACCAATTTACGCATCACCCATAAATTGTAACAATTTTATTAAATTGAATTTTCAACATTTCTCGGGTGACCCTTAATAAAATTTTCTTTTAAGTGGATCCTAAAATTTATTTTGAAACAAAATTCTTATTTTTCATTTCATACTTAGAAAGAGAGTAGCTTCTTTCACTGCCATATGCCAGTCCTACTTTCTTGGAAGGCACACGCCCAGTTATTCATAATAATATTTATATTTATAATAACATGAGTTTGGTGGTAATATTTTTATTGGCGATTTATTTTTAAAAACATAAATAAATTATTAAGGGGGTTGAAGTTCTTTAATAAACATCCGATGGGAGCATAATGTTAATCGTCTTATTGTATATCAAAACTACTACTCATTATTTCAAGTGATCAGTCAACTCGACGGAAAAGAAGTACGCAGATTGTTGGATGGGAAAACTGAAACTCCTCACTTTGCATACCGGGGTTACACGCAGAGTTAGAAAACACTTATTTACATTATCCCAATGTAAGTTATCTAATTAAGCAGTTATGAGCGTCATTCTTTCTTTGCAGTCCCGTGAAAACTGAAGAGATAATGGATGATGTGTTTAATCGGCTCAAGAAATCTTAACAGTTACAAAGCAAAGATTGATTCTAGACCGAAGTTGAGACCGTAATGAGTTGATTAATGAGCTATCTCAAGGGATTGTCCAAGCGTTGTTAAATTTAGGACGCTAGACACAATCTTATCTTTACTGCTGCGAGACTAAAAACGTGTTTCTTTACTAAATGTTTTAATAGGGATAATTTATTATTTCTTTTTGCATAAGTAATAACATTGACAGCGGAGAAATGAGAGATACTCTTTATTATAACATTATTTAATTAATTATGTACAAGTAATTCCATCTTCACACTTTTTTATTTAGATATCCGTAACCGGAGGATTTATTATATATTCAATGAAAAAGCAGTGTTTGCTGACTGGAAAATAGTTGTCTAAGAATGTTGCTGTTTTTATAAAAGATACATTAATAAGGAAAATTTCACTTAAAAAATATCATAATTCAACTGGATATTTTAAAATGTGTATCACATGTAATCATTAAATATTAATTCCACTTTTGCATGATAAGTCCCTTTAATAAAAAAACAGTTGCTTCCCCTTCCTTTTTTGTTACAGTACCTATATTGTGGGTGTAAAACAGTGATAAACAGTTAGATATTAAATTGAGAAAGTATATATCTTAAACAGAGAAGAACCCTACACCTTTGCATACAAACCATATTATATTAGGTATGTATTATTATCATTATTATTTGTAATAATTTATTAGGCTCCATTTTTAAGCGAGAAAATACCTCAAGGGTGCCTGTACATTCGATATTCTTAATTACTTCCATTCCCAATTTTATGAATGATACAGGATCTAAGACAACGATTATTTAAGAAACGATATTAAATCTTTACGTAGGCGAAGTACTATAACTCCAATTCGTCTTGCAGCTACAATATGCGCGATATGGGACGGTTGGAACTCAGCTTTACTCCCACGTTATAAATTAAATTAAAAACTATATTGACTAAAAACGCGATACTAATGACAATTACTTATTCTACTGATAGCTGATTGATACAGTCTAGAATCCAGGTCGTCTTGCAGCTACAGAGCGCATGGACTATTGGAATGCCAGCTTCCATCTGACATCAGTATGGAAGTATATGGAAGTTTTTTGGGGTTCCTGCAAACGATGTCACTACGTCACTAGAGAATATGACTCGGAAATTAAGGACATGTAAAATACATGTCTTCTTCTTTTCTGTTGAGATAAATAAATAAACAAATAAAAAACAATCCTTTCTGAGTAAATCCAGTATTTGTACGTACATTTTTTTTTACATTAATTTTTTTTACATTAATTGAAATTAATGAGAGTTTATAATTATTTTTACTTCTACACTTACAAAGGTAGGATCGTTCACTAACACTGAAATAATTTAAGAACCAGTTAGACAGAAACAGGATGTACCTAGCATGCATACGGCGGAATAAATTATTAATGGAAGGTAAAAATTAACAGTTTTTATAATAATAATCATTCGTGTCTGCGTTTGAACGTCCTTGCTATTGTACTCGTATAAGTGTAAATACCTTCGTCTTAAAATGCAAAAATGATTGCATTTAATGGATGTATTTTGTATTACTTGCTAAGTATTACATATTTATGGTATCAGATTCGGAACACAGTAAGTTAAATATAAAATTTTATTGTTTATTTTTTTTTATATCCCTACAGAGATGAGGTAGATTTTTTTCAAATTCAGGAGTATGGATATTCGAGAGTTTAAAGGCTACTGACCTGTCATTGGCTGGGTTAAGTGGCCACTTTATGTACTACAACATTCCCCATTCCGATTATTAGCGAATATCCACACCAGGTAACATTTTTGAAAATTTTTTACCTCCATCTCTGTAGGATATATAAATAAAAATTTATACCTACTCCCGTCTTGGGATAAATCCAGATTTGTGTAAAAGTATTTGAACACACTCAAAATAATGATATTTTTTATAATTCATTATTTAACCTTACGTAAAGACTGATCATCTTGCCTTCAAGAATGATCACTGCACTTGGAATACCAATACAGTGCCCTGTGCACCCATTGGGTGCGGATAAGGGAGAGTAGTAGTAGTAATAGTATTAACCACCTTATTGGGCCAGGAAATTTTATTTTAGATTTTTGTGAACACACCGGGAACCAAACTCAAAACGTCCATAGTGTGAGTCCAGCTACTTAGCCATTACGCCAAGAAGGCTGCTAAAAAGTCTTGAGTAACTAAACTCGTAGTACAACCCGAAAACTGGTGAATCTACATCATATTAATAGTATCTATCATCTATTAACCTACGTCCCTTACCTTCCCTGCAGTGCATTCCTTTTTCTCTTATGTTTTTCTTTCTTTCTAATTTTAAATTTATCTTATTTCTATTTTTTAATTTCCTAAAAGCTGTATTACTTAACATTCATTTCATATTTGTGAAAAACTATAATTCGATTTAGGTATACATATACAATTTGATAAGCATATACAATACCCTTGAGGTGATTTTTCATAAAAATGGCGCTTAACCAGTTATCCAATTATTATTATCGTTAAAAAATGTACAAACAAAAACTGTTGTTTTTTCGTAAATAAAATAAAAAAATAAATAAAAATAAAGCTTTTATTATTAGGTACCTCAAATTAAAGTAAAAATTGCACAAATTCTTATAAAATCTGTTTTTTTTATTGTTTTCTCTATGGGTAGTATCAATTTGACTGAATAATTTAAATTTGATAACAATTTGCAAAAAAAAATTCAAAAAAAAAATCACCCCCGTACTCAATTTTCTCGAAAACTAATGGTCAAACCAAAGAAATATTCCATTAAATCGACTCCAAATAATATGACGTAAATTTACTGGTTTCCAGTACATCGAGTTTAGTTACCCCGTATTGTTAGTCTTTTAAATAATATGAATTATGAAAATAAAGAAGAAAATTTATATGTGGGAACAAATCCGGTATGTATTGGTAATACATAATAAATTATATCTTAATCTTTGCAACGAATATAATATCTGATATTTCTGTTACCAGTATAATTTTTATTTTTCTCTGCGCTTTTCCCAGATATATTTTGTGAAGGCTCCACTAGTTTCAGATGCAAAATATATTCTCCATTTCAAAAACATTTATTCCCTACTTTTTCAATTTCGGTGAAAAGTTTTCCAGTGTTGTATGAACTGCATACATTTCCTCCTTGAGACCCGAAACTGAATAATATTTAAAGGTTTTTATTTTTAAAAAATGTTGATGACGCACCTAATTTCACACCAAATCATCATTTTTTTAAATATTAAATTTCGATTTAACTACCTAAGGATTCAACAAATTTTAAAAAAGGAAATATGTATTATATTATATGTACCTATATATCTGGGGGTTGGTGCTAAAAGTGCCAAAAAAGTGCATTTTTTAGGAGAGGGTATTGATTGTATAAACAATAGGTGATAATTTACTTTTAACATAACATATACATTTTGATTCTTTTCCATACACCTAACAATGGCTGACATAGGCACATTTAGCATTAAAATAATGGTATTTTATGAGTAGTTTCTGATACCCAACTCATTTTGACCGAAATCTGGCATAGGCACTTCTAGCATCAACCCACAGATATATTAATGATTCCTCCAAAAATATGTATGGTATGAGTCTAGTGAAAATGTTAGCCAAATAAAATGTGCTAAAAACTTTAAAAACTTCCATGGCTTTCGAAAACTCAAATACCCGATGGTCAGGTGCTTACCTAATCTACGTACAGCACAGTTGTAAATAAATGATCAAAATATTGCAGTAAACAACATTTTGAGTGTCTACAAGTATTTGGACACACTCAAAATGTTGTTTATAAAAAATAGCTGGTAAAAGTTATAAGCACAACAAATTGAAGAGACATCTTCGGGCGTTTCCTATAAGTGATAAAATTCGGTAAGAATCTCACTCGCAATCATAAAGGTTTCTGCTAAAATGTTATCAATTTTCTCAATGGATGACAGAGAGTGTTCACATGGGAAGCGTCGCGCCATTTCTTTGTGTATATACAAGTTCTGATAATTGGCAGATATGGATATCAAATACTAGGTGAAATGGGGAATGGGGGATCAAGTGGCCACTTAACTCAGCCAATGACAGCACTTGGAGCTCATATAGAAAACTCCGAAAAATGAACTTACCAACTGATTCTGGTATAAAACCTATGACTCACTGTTATATTGAAAATACCTATCTTCATAGATTCCAACAGTAGATAACCTAAACGTGTTATGACATAGGAGGTGAATGAAACGACGAGATGGTATAAAAACATGAGATGGTTATTTCATTAAATTGAATAAGTTGAATAAATGTTGAGTGAATTAATGATTTTATTAACGTGTATTGGGTGGTCTCGCTTGAGAACGCGAAATAATTATACCATGGAGGCTTTTCACGAGTTGATCATAAATTACCTTAAAATTGACTTGGATAAATGCTTTAATCCACGATAAACTGTTTTTGGCGAACAAAAAAATGTCATTGGATAATCTCAAGTATAAAGACGCGTTTTGGCGAATCGCCTCATCGGTCTTTGTACCGGATTTAAGTTTTAATACGATGTGCGATAAAATAAATTAAACGTAGACACACGCGCTGATAAATTATTATTCAAGAACGAAATTTTAATAATATAACAACATTATTACTGCAAAAAAACTGGCTTGGCAGTAAGACAATGCACAAAGCATATTATCAATGCAAAAAAACGCAGTGTAAATGTAGTTACCAGTGAGGAATGCATTAAAAAATATCTGTAGGTAGATCAGTTGTTAAAAATATTAGTAATGCGGTATTTATTACGTCTTTCCTAAATTTTTCATTTTAAGACCACGATTCGGTTAGCGGTAATCTATAGTAGTTTTATTATAGTTATCACGCTTCTTTAATTAAATGAGGGCTTATCAATTTTTAGATGTATCTAAAAGCTAACTAGAGCTGCGAAACGTGGTTGTGGGAATTTAAACGTGAAACCACAGATCTATGGTATCAAACCCTTAACCTAAAACTATTGGAATTATTTATTGCGGTTAGAACAACCTTTGACACAAGTTTTACGTTTCCCCTAACAGATCTTTTGTGCAAACCGCTGATTGTTGGGAAATATCTGTTCCCGTGTATCAGGATAGCAGAAATGTGCGGCAGCCTATAAGTTGGTAGTTTCGGGAACAGTTTCCCGCCTAGGAGGCTATCACGGTGAAATATAAGTGTGTTTCCATGTCCATTCACCTGAGTGCCGTGTACCGACGTGTCCGTCTGCTCTCCTGGTACCGTTGGTTGGTACACAGAAACTTAGGGATACTTCTTCGAACAAATCGCCACTTCCGGCAGGCGGCCCATTCCCACACGATAAGAATCCGGACATTTTCCATTGAAGACAATCTTTTTCTAAAAATCAATGTGCTCATTTTTAATTCGATCACATCACATATAGCCCGACCAACTAGGGCAGCTGGGTGCTTTATAAACCTTTATGAATGTTATCAGAATATAAAATAACACTGCTTCATTTAATTTAATTTTAACCAATGGAAATCAGTTTTAAATTTTGTCGATTGCACATTTTCATTAATTAATTACTTCTGACTATCTTTTTTTATTACGAAAGAAACATTTGAGCTCTTATGATTCAATATCGGGGCTGCTTTCAAATAGTCTGAAATACCTGTGCCAGAAAGCAGGAATAAAGTTGTGCTGGAGTGGGATTCGAACCTTGAGATTCTAATCTGGAGTACTCGAATCTACCTCTTGACCACAACCCGGTTCTGGACTTATACAAATAAATTCATAAGTAATTTTGAATTAGAGATTCAGGCGAAAAGTAAAAATTACTGAGGATGGTGAAGAGGAAGCGAGATTTAAAGATTTAGCACTGTGGCGCTTTATCCTCTCTTCCTACAACCTTATTGGCGTAACGGTTTATTGTTTTAATATTTTTTATATGGGAGCAACATCAAAATAACTGATAAAACGAACCAACCCTTAATTGAGGGTTCACACTAGACTTGTACTACGGAGGTTCTAGGTTTGATTCCCGGTGAGATTCCAAGTATTTCGATTTTAGTGAACCGAAAATAATTTAACAGGGGTGGTGGGGGTTAGGAATTTTTTTCTAGAATATGAATTATTATGGCCCTTATTTACTTATCTAACTTGATTACAAAAAAGGCAAGTAAGAGGAGTATAAGTACGTTTTAAGTAAGCAAAAGTTTTAATGAAATAGATGCCGATGTAATATGAACGTAGGTAGGTGGAACTGAAATACCAACCACTTATGCGCTTTGTAGCTGCAAGATATACAGAGTGTAACAAAACTCGATGAACAAGCGGGAAACCAGTGAATTAACATCATATTTAGTAGAATAAAAAAATTTTTTGGTTTGGCCTCTAGTTTTCGAGAAAATTAAGTACAGAGTTGATTTTTTTTTCGATTTTTTTTTGTAAATTGTTTTGAAAAATCATGTATTTAGTCAAATTAATATTATCAACGCGTTTCAATAGGAATTTGAGCAATTTTACTAAATCTGCCATATTTATGAAAACTTTAGTGAGAAGAAAAATTTTTTTTTTTTCAAGCTCAGATTAAATAGTCATATTACACAATCATCTCCAAATACGATGTAGATTCACCAGTTTACCGCTTGTACATCGAGTTTTGTTACAACCCGTATTGGAATCCAAACATCACATACCTACTTACATAAACTCAATTTATCGTTAAAGTTTTCAAATCTATAGTTATACCTATTCGTAAATTAGGACTGGATTTAATTAAGAAATATTTCATGTAAGAGTTCACAAAAATAGCGCTTAGTATATTCTTCTTTTTTTTCATGTTATATCCGCTTTCTATGTGGATTCCGTAAACTGCTTCCGAGCCAAGCGATCGGCCGTCAGTTCCCGTGCATCCTCCCAAATCAGGTCCACGTCCCGCAGCTCTGACGGAAACTGCCGACGGATTGTAAGCAGAAGTCGTCTGCCTTGTAAAACAGGCAAGCATGTCTATTAATATATTAACCAGTTACACATTATCGTCATTAAAGTCTTGTAGCTAAATTCTTTACCCTTTTCAATTAAACAGGTGCCAAATGAACCTAGGTGAACTAAAAAATTACAGTAGCTTACTTATATTAAGAGCATACCACACCACGTGACTCGCAGCCGCTTTCCCATGCAAACGTATTCCTCGATTTTCTCCCTGGAATTAAATATAGAGGAATGATTTTTCTACACTTTTTAGATATCGACCAGATGCGTGTTTGTATCGTCTTATTTAAAACAAAATTATTTATCTCCTTTAACAAATGAATTATCAAAAAAACAGGACGATGCAAACACGCATCTAAAAAGTGTTTTAAAATCATTCATTATTCCATATCCGCTCCCTATGCGGAGCACATGAATCCACAAACTGCCTCCAGGCCAAGCGATTGGTCGCCATCTCCCGCGCATCCTCCAAGTCAAGTCCACGTCCCGCAGCTCCGACGCAAACTGCCGACAAACTGTCAACAGTGGACGACCGAGAACCCGATGCCCTGCAAAATAGGCAAGCATTGTTAAGGCTCTCGGGAGGCATACGTAGTATATAGCCTAGCCAGCCGAAACGCCTTCGCCGGATGACAGTAGATACCAAGGGTGGCTGTGTCCGTTGCCTCGCCTCTGTGTTCCTTACAAAGTCAAACCACCGCACACCCAAAATTCTTCTAAGACACCTTTAAAAAACCAAAGCTAGAATGTTAAATTCCCGGGAGAAAATTGAGGAATACATTTGTATGGAAAGCGACCGCGAGTCACGTGGTGTGGTATGCTCTTAAGAAGCCACATAATTTATAGGTAGGTACCTACCTACTTTCTGAGCTGTATGATGACCAGTATCTATAAAAAACCATCTTTACCCACCTTGTGGCTACCTATCCTCATTACGTCCCCTACCTGCATAATTTGCTCTACTTTTTTAGAAGCACAATATTAATTTAATAATAGGTTGGGAGGCAAATTTAAAAAAAATACATTTAATGACTCCGTTCAATTAAGCTAATTTGATAGACAATGCAATTAGGCGTTTGTCGATACTTATTTCCGTGATTAACTGATAAAAAATATTATGTTGAAGACTTGATAAACATACCTACCTACAAACGATAGGTAAGTAGGTACCTACCTATACTTGGATACCTTAATAAGGAAAAAATAATCGCGTGACATAATATATGGGCGAAGTGTTTTTTCGAAGAAAGTAAACAACTAATTAAAACAGATGGATTCGACACTTATTAAGAATTTTCAATGTTTTTTTAAATCAAAATACTTAAAGCGAAACACTTAGCACATATTATATGTATTTATAAAACAAGAAAATTCTACCATGCATCGGTACAACTGTAGGTAGTACAAATTACATAGGTATATATTTGATATTTCATTTCATTTAGTAGAAAATTACTATGTACATCTTTATAGTTGTAAAAAATGTAGGTGCATTTTTATGGTACTTTTGGTTTTATTTTGGTAATATCGTTAGTATTTAAATATACACGATGTCAAAATACCAACATATTTATATTTTCATTGGTTGATTTGCGTATCGACTCTACAATAAATTTAATAAAAAACAATTTCGATATTTAATAAAACCTTTGAAATGTTAGAATGAATACCTATTGGGCATCGAAATAATATATTTCTTAATGTATCTACTGTATTTTTTAAAAACTTTATTTATATTTTATTTAACTTATAGGGTGCGGGAAAGTATTATGTAAAGATTTGTAGGTAGGTTTTATGTGTAATTATTTTAATTAGGGACTTACCAACATCGGTTCCTAGCTTTATTATAAATAATACCATATGTTTAGTGATAAAATAATTCAAGTAGAGTTAGTAAAGAAATTTTATATATAATTTACTTACGACTACTACTTTCCGGTATCGACACCCAATGGTGCATAAGGCAGTGCATTGGTAGCTACCTACACAAAGTGCAGTGAATATTGATAATTTGTTACACGAAGGAAATATAATCGGTCTTACGTTTCAGCGCCAGTGCATGTGAAATATTCTGGTGCGAAAAACCACATTGAAATACCTAAATATTTTATATTGACCCCGACGGGAATCGAACCCGTTACCTCATGCATGGTAGTCCGACGCGCTAAACACTAGGTATCTACACCTAGATAATCCCTAGGTACCTGTATTTAATAAATGAACGGGTAGTGGCCTGGAAAGTCGTATTTAATTTTTTTAATATGTGCAAATATCATAAAACTGCATTCATTTATTTTTAGGTAGGTACGCACCTACCTAAGTATTAGTAAAATAAATAAAGAAAAAACTTGGCGGCCTCCGTAGCGTAATGGCTAAGACGATACTCACGATACGGAGGTTCCGGGTTCGATTCCCGGTGAGACCACAAAAATTAAAAGTAATTTTTCTCGGGCCTGGGTGTTTGTGACTGGGCCTCCTGGCCGGCTGAGGTGGTTATTTAAATAAATAAACCTAATCTTGTGATATTTAATCAAGTTATGAAAAAGAAAATAAATATTATTTACTTTTAAAAAAGAAACATTACCTATGTACCTACCTAACTAACTAACTAACTAACCATCAAACCATTTTCCCGTAGGGGTAGGCAGAGCGGATAGAACGTTATACCACTCTGTCCTGACAGACTTCCTTTGCTTCCTCTACATTCATACATCTTCTCATGTCGGAATAATCGGCGTATGTGCACGCCGATTATTCCGACTTTTCACATGTATGTACCTACCTACCTATTATACATACCTACCTAAATATGATGTCCCTCGCATGTAAATATAGGTACCTACTGACATTATTATTATAGTGATTCCTCCAAGGTGTAGGTACCTTCTGACTTAAAACTATAATTTTGCGTTTTGGAAAATACCTGGGTACCTACTCTAATGTCAATTTAATGAGTAAAATTTATTAATTAAGCAGGTACCTACGTACTTATATAAGTTATTGTTTAATTCGTTATAATATTTTTTCAATAAACAAAAAATATATTTAAAAAAAATCATGCGGAATGGGTTTCCCCAGCGAGGAATTTACTAAAATAGCAATATACCATAAGAATGTAATGTATCTACTATAAATAAAAAATAATAATTTCCAAAGTTACGTTGGCGCAGAAAATAAAAAAGAAGGTAGACTACTGCGTCAAGTGATTTTTCATTGAAAACGAAGAAATGATTGTTTTTATTAAAAAAAACGTTTAATCTACAAACCGCTGCCTAGATTTTTAGTCATAATAGCATGATTTAAAAAAAATTGAGATGGAATATAAAAATCAAATTTTTAACCTACTTACTGATTTGAGGCGTTATTATTTTACATTGGTATAATATTTTTTCTTGTTAAATTAAGTTCTGTTGTAACTATCTACCAACATTAAAATAGTTGGTATCTCGCCAGTAGGTAACATCACTATCTAAAGTTCTCCAACTTGTAACGCGGGACTTCCCAGCGGACCTGTACGTACACCCGAACACCTTGTCCCAATCGAGACACTTTTTTGCCACAAGAGATTTGTTCCTTGTTCGTTCTCCTCGTAAACCTTTTCGCTTGTAACGAAAAGCCCCGAGGCCGGGGGCGGAGCCTAACCCGGAAGAGGCGCGGCCTACCCAGGAGTGGGGACAATCCCTCCAATACCAGCCCGCGCAGCGCGCTTACAGTTGTACTTTTCACAGTTATAGAAGCCTTTTTAAAAGCTCTTCCGGTTCGCTATTCGCCGAGCGGGCGTGGCTCCGCCCCCTCGGGCGCCGGGGGCGGGGCAGAGCGGCGGTGAGGGGTCGACAGAGAACCTACGCCAGTCTTAGGCGAGAAGCGACCGAAAGCGGCAGTCGTCAGACACAGCGCATGTCCAAATAACATACATCTTACGACTAGTGACACATGACCGACAGTCCGAGCAACAAGTTTTACAAACCCAGTGAAATCGTGATAGAAAAACATTTAATCAAATTTAATTTACCCGTCTTCGCCTGGTTTTTTTAAATGGGTGCGATTTTCCCTACCGCCGCTTTTCACCATGGAAGAACTCTTGCTAAAGTTGAACTGAACTCGCGGCAAATGGGTCTCTAGTGATGCCGATGTTGCACAGTGTGCGATTAAAGTGACATGACGGACCGATGAGGGGCTATGGACAGTTTGTGAGTAGTTAGCAAGGGAGGTGACTTTGGTGTTAATGTTAATTAGTTGATAGATTAGTGAATTGTTTTTATTAGAAGATGGCAGCTTACGCCCAGTTTGGGTACTCATACCCACCAGCATCGCAGGTGAGTTTAATTTTTTTTACCTGTAATAATTTTGTAAATGTCTTCCAAGATACCTACAGATACTTAAATCTAAACTAAATTCTGTGACATTTGGGAAAAGAGATAGTATTTTTATCTAATCATACAGAAGAAACATTGAAAATATCTCAGTTTTTTTAATTTCCTCTGGTACCTACCCACCTACCAACAAATCGCTTTAATTTATTAAATCTACCTACTGACATACTGTATTTTTTCAGTATCTCAATCTACTATTATTACCTACCTACAGTACAATTTTTGATCATAAAAATTCATCTAATTAAACTGCAACACTGCCAGCAAACCTACACAAATATTTGTGTTTTAAGTATACCAATTTTATATGAAAAATAACACTTTATTATCAAAATCGTTGGTAAAATCATAAGCTCAAAATCTTAACAGAAAATGTATTATTAAGGTACCTACATACTTGTAAATGAAATATGGAGTAGATTAGTAAACTTTTATCATTAGATACTGTAATTTGTATTCAATGGTAGGTTCTCAGATTTATTCATAAATTAGGACTGGAATTAATTATCTAAGAATATTTTTATGAAGAGCGCTCTTGAGGTGATTTCTCACAAAACTGGTGCTTAATAAATTATCCAAATAATAATAGGCACCTAGGTGTGTAGATAGATTGCCAACCATATAAAACTGGGAATTATTTGTATAATATTTAGGTATTACATATTACGCATTTTTTAAAATTCCATTTGATATTGTTCAATGTAGATATAATACCTACCAACATTTTTCTAACTCGCCCAACGTAATTCGGTACAAAATGTAGGTACCTACTGAAGCAGAAAAATATATTTTTTTATATAGTACCTATATATGTGAGAAAACTACTACAAAAATTATGCGGAAAAACTTGGCACTAGTTACCAAATTAGAAAATTGTGCAAAAATTGTGGAATCATAGGTACCTACCTACCCTGTTGTGCCTATTTTGGTAGGTCATCGTGAAGGCTGGTTTGGTTTAAGGAGAAGGCTGTATTTTTACCGACAGGAATATTATTCCAGTTAAACTTATACTGTATCTACATTGGTAGACTTTAACATTATCTTTATTATAATTTTAAATGATTTGTTATTAGGAATAGTAATAGTAAGATATGATTACATAAAATAAATACTAGGTATAGGCACATGCGGTAACAAAACTCGTAGTACAACCCGAAAACTGGTGAATATACATCATATTTGGAGTCGAATATGTACCCATATGACTCTAGAATCTGAGTTGAAATAAAAAAGATAATCTTCTTATAAATGCTTTCATAAGTTAAGTAAAAAAAAATGCGGGTTTTTTATTTTGTACTCTTCATGAATTGTAGTCATTTCAAAAAATAAAATTTATGTATGGCAGAAAAAAATACCATAGTTAAATTTGAATTTATTGTGTTTGTACGCCCAAGCATAAACTATCGTAGGTACCAACTTATTACGTAGGTACCAACCTACCAAATAGATTTTTTTGATAAAAAATATATTTGCACATATTTCAATTTGTAAATACTATTTCCAATAAAACCTAAGCGTTTTGTGCTTGAAAATAGGAATCGAAGGAATGTCGAAGTGGTGATTCGAACGGAGGATCTTCGGACTCAGAGACACTTCGACTGGGTCACCACCCGTTCGTTTTATTTAGCTATATTTCGACTGCAGCAATTAACAATGTCGGATCTAAATTTTGTAATTTTTTTTATTACACTATTTTTATAATGACAATATCTTTAGAGATAACACTTTGCGATGTTAGCATCGCAAAGTTTAAAATCTCAAATATAATTATAATTTCAATTTTCCAGAAGGAAAAACGTAGGAATTTTATTCATCTCTAAAACCGTATTCGGCCATACTGTAAATAATTAGTGTTTTTCATTTACGACATTGTTAATTGCTGCAGTCGATCTCTTCAAAGACAAAGGTTTATTATTTTGTTACATTGAGTAGTTTTGGATACTTTTAAAACAGGTTGTTTATTTAATATGGGTGTATTATTTTCTGTTTCTTTCAAAATACATAATATAATACTACTAATATTTTCCCTATCCTCATCCAATGGTGCATAGGGCACTGCATTGGTACATGAAGAGAAGATGATAGGTCTTACGCTTCAGCGCCCGTCCAATGAATGTATCACATGAAATATTTTATGTGAAAATTACATTGAAAGAAATATTTCACATTAACCCCCCCAGGAATCGAACCCGAGACCTCATGCATGGCAGCACAACGCGCTACCGCTACACCACGAGGCGGACATAATATAATATGTAATGTAAAAATTGGTTTTAGGTATTTTATAATATAAATTATATTCTGATCATTTATTATGTGCATATACTGTCGTAAAAAATTATCAAGGGTGCTGTATGTAGACCACCTAGTAGAGAAGATATCAATAACAAATCAGTTTACACATCATTGTAATTAGCTGTACTCGGTGTACCAATGCAGTGCCCTGTGTACCATTTGGTGCGGATAAGGGAAAGTATTAGTAGCAGTAGTAATTAGCTGAAATATTAAATATACCGTTGTTATATTAATAAATTGAATTTATCATTCTAATTAATGATATTATTATTATTAGACAACATTTTGGACGTGTTCAAATACAAATCTGATTTTATACCAAGACGGGAGTAGGTATATATTTAATTTTATATCCCTACAGAGATGAGGTAGAATTCTTTCAAATTCAGGATGAAGTAATGAATAGTAATTTTCTAATAAATACTTAACTTCGATATCAATGCGTAGATGGAGCTATTAACGCGCTGGTAGATGATTCTCGATTCGTAACATATACACAAAATCAAAAATGTTACCTGGTGTGGATATTCGCTAATAAGCGGAATGGGGGAATGTTGTAGTACATAAAGTGGCCATAAACCCTGTAAACGCTCGAATATCCATATTCCTGAATTTGAAAGAATTCTACCTCATCTCTGTAGGGATATAAAATGAAATAATTATTAGAGTAAATCGGTATATCATAACTTATCATTAAAATCATGTCGCGACCATACAAATTATTTTTAATTAAATGAGGTAGGTGGAGAGCTGAGATTTCAGCTGACCATGCGCTTTGTAGCTGCAAGACAAATTGGATTCCAGCACTTCATCTACGTATAAATAACATAAATTTTCCATAGTTTAAATTCTCGTTTAGATTTTGCATTCGTAAATGTATCCGGGTCTGGAATTAATTAAGTTATGTCAATGTACACGCGCCCTTGAGGTGATTTTTCATTAAAAATGGCTTTAACAAGTTATCCAAAAAAAAAAAAAAAAAAAAAAAAAAGAATAAATAATATTTTACAACTGTTGTTATAGTCTTTCCTTTGTACCGGCGCGAACATTTAAATTCATACGATTAATTATTAATATGAAATAAGAATTCATTGCATATTCCAGTGAATTACATATGTAACTGAATAGACTGCTGTAATTCTACAGTTAAAGATGAGAACACGTGTTTGATAATCCAGAGGTCAGCAACTCTTTAAATCTAAACGCTTAGTAAAAGGACACCGAGATGACAGCAAAATATTTGCATCACACATTTAGGATACATTGTATGAATTTTTTAATTACTACCGCCAACACTTAATAAATTTTTGCAGGTCATTTAGATACCAATGTAATTACTTACATTAAGAAAATTATACGAGGAATTCTGATAATTATGTAAAATAGGTATATTATTTCTTTGTTTCTATTGTACAATAAAAATTTCTCTTCTTAATGAATGCTTCAAAATAAATATATTTTTAAAAAGATAACTAAGTAACTACCTATCTAAGATTTCCAATTTATTGTCAGAAGAGGATTATAAGATATATTGTAAGACAAAAATTAATCAATAATACTATTTATTTGTATGGACAATTAATATTTATTTATATTATATTATTTGGACAATTAATAAAGCGCTGTTTTTGCGAAAAATCGCCTCAAGAGCGCAGTACAGAAAAAGGCTAGAACTCAACTCGTCCTGCAGCTACCAAGCGCATAGACGGTTGGAGAATTCTAGTCCCTGTTTAGAAATAGAATACATTTGAATTATAAGTTAGAAAATTTAGCAAAATTATGTAGGCATACTTGGCAATAAAAAGTAGGTAAAAGTGTTTTTGTAAGTGATTCACTAAGTACGAGGCTAGACAACAATCCATCTTGCAGCTTCAAAGCGCATGGATAATTGGGATCTAGCCCCTTTTTACTACGATTCTTAACCTAATACGAATAAAAAAATTTTAGTGTGCCAGGAATTTTCAACGTTTCATGCGTTTGGTAGCTGCAAGCTATCAAGCTTCCAGCTGGCCTCCGTAGCGTATTGGCGTAGACGCTGGACTTGCGATACGGATTTTTCGGGTTCGACTCCCGGTTAGAACACAAAAATCAAAAGTGATTTTTCTCTAGTTCTGTAATTGGCTCCTGGCTGTTGAGGTGGTTAAATATTTAAATAAAATAAAAAAAAACGATTGGTAGATCGAAATCTAGCCTCTTTGTAGGTATACAGTATACAGGGCTCTTGAGATGAATTCTAACAACAAAAAAACAGTGCGCTAAACTATTCAATAAAAATAAATACAATTATAATTCAATTATAATTCTCTCTAAACCAGGTTTTTTGTGTCCACTGCTATAATGTAAGTTAGTAGTAGTTTTGTTTGCTGTTGAAACGAATGCTCACATGAGTCACATCTGCCAAAAGATAGGGGATTTGTGTCAAAATAAAGAAAGCCTTTGGAGCAGCGAAAAGTGACATGACGTTAGCTCTGACAGATTAGAGAATTATTATTGTCCAATTGTGTAGCTACGTTCGGGGGGTCTGTCAAAAGATGTTACATTATAATATTATTGCAGTTGAACTGATAAAAGTTTGCAACTACGAGTTACATTTAAAAAAAATACCTTAGTGATGGTAGATGACGTAAAAATATTTCATATTATTTGATGCGTAGAAATGATCAATAATAATAATTAGATTAATTGGCTAACTTATATAGCGCCATTTTTGTAAAAAATATTTTTATTTGTGAAAATAAAATTTGCAATGTATCTAGTAATGCTAGTAATGATGTAATTAAAGCTTTACAAATATCGTATTATCTGGGCATCTTTTATATTATTTCGATAAACTTTATTTTTTTCTTAGAAACATGTAGCTTAAAATGTAATAGGTAGGTAGTTTGAAAAATTATCCAAATTATGTTAATAATTTCACAACCATGTAGGCATTTTAATAAAAGAAAGGGTATGGATAAAAAAAAATTAAACTACAATTCTTTCAAATTAGTTTAGAAATATATATATCCATAAAGCTATCCTGATTTATAATTATAAATAATAATTAGATACGTATTTGTTGTAGAAGGTTTTATCCATATTAATAAAGTGTATTTTTATATTACACAATAATAGGCAGACCAACTTGTGGGAAATACGTCATTGATTTCTATCGACGTTTTGACAATTTCTATCACCATTTTGAAGACTTTTATCAACGTTTTATCGAATTATTTCAACATTATTTGACAACAGTTTCGGCTTGGATAGCCGCTGCCAACTATCGCTCACGGCGGGAATAAAAAAGATTCAAGAATTCTGATTAGAATAACAAGAAGCAGCCATTATAATACCTAATAATAATACGTAATAATCATAATCATCGATGTTGAACCGACCTAATAATTTGGATTTGCCTTGGGCATAGGGGACCAATAAGTTTAAAATATTTACAAATTTTACTTATATACAGGATGTACCCTTACTACCAGAAAATATTAAATACATAATTCCTATAACTATTTTTATGTGCAGCGTAGGTATCTTGGTCATTTTTAATTACATGGTGACAAGATGATCAGTCTTACGCTTTACGAGTCCAAGGTATCACACATAATATGAAACATTTTTTTTGAAAAACCACATTAATATAATATTATTTATAAACAACATTTTGTGTCCCAAATACTTGTAGGACGAAAACTGGATTTTACCCAAATACGGGGCTAATAATTACAATTAGACATCTCAACAGTGAACGAGAAATTTGGAAGGGAATATGGATATCTAGGCGTTTACAGGGCTTATGACCTGTATTGGCTGGGTTAATGACAGGTCATAAGCCCGTAAACGCCTAGATATCCATATTCCCCTTCCATAATTTCTCGTCTCTGTTGAGATGTCAAATTGTAAATATTTATTTAGCTCCATCGGGATTCGACACCACGACCTCATGGTGGGCAACCCAACGCGCTTGTCACTACTACACCACGAGGCAGACAAATCATTCCTTTAGGATCTTTTAAATAATTTAATTAGAATTAAAGTTATATAATATATATTTTTTAATATAGCTACCCTTTCAATTTTTTTTTAAAAAATCTTTGGAAATGTTATTTTAATTTATCATAATCTCATATTATTATGTGATTTTAAATCGTTTCAAAAATCATGGTTGGGACACAAAAAATATTGTTTTACCATAATTATGTAGGTACAGCGCGCCTGGGTGATTTCTCACGGAAACGGCGCTTTGTAAGTCATCCTATAATCCTGTTATAACTATTTAAGTATTTTTAATTTACAAATTTGTCAACCTAACGCATACAAATAGGTATACGTTACAATGCATTAGACTGTAGGTTAAATTTAATATATTTGGGCTATCTTACAAGGCATCAGGCTCTCGGCGTCCTGGACGTCCACTGTTGACAATCCGTCGGCCGTTTGCGTCAGAGCTGCGGGACGTGGACCTGACTAACAGGGAGGCAGTTTGTGGAATCATTCATGGTTCGTGTCCGCTCCACATTGGGAGCGGATATAGTATGGTGATGATGTGAATCAGAATAATTAAAGTTGTAAATCATTTTAATAATCAAGTTATATTATACCAAATAATTATTAAGCTAGGTAAAGGTAAATATTTTCATTGCAATTAATAGTAGACATGCACGCTTATGCAAAATGCATGCATTATAATAAATCTTTGCTATAACTACGAATAAAAGAAGATTTTTAATTGCTATTCACACGCGCCGATTATTTTACTTAAATTGCAAAACCAATAATTTATTGTTAAACGACTTAATTAAGCAAAACAAAAATTGTTTTCAAAGAGCAATAAAAATAAAGTAAATTATTATTAGAAATGTTAATATTTTATCCCAAACAAATTGAAAATAAAACACGAAATAAGATCACAGCCATTTAATACAAAAATTCCATGACTTCCTCGCAAAAATGTTAAAATTAATTTGGACACACTCTAAGCCTAAACGATATTTCAGTTTACATTTTTCACCGAGAAATGCGATATCTATAGGTACATTATACAAAGTGACAAAAGCTTGAAAAATTGGTGACGCGTATATACAAAATACACCTAACATTATAGATGCCGACTTTAGAAAGATTAAATCGCTCTCTTCCAAAACTAGCCCCCTACTTTCTGGCACAGTTGTTTCCTAGAAAAGTAAAGGTCATTTTTGGTGAATTGTGTTTTTTCATGAAAAAAATGTCCCTGCACAATAGTAGTAAAAAAAATATAGTTTTATAGAATTCGCCTGCCACATTTTAGAATATGTGTAGCCTTTAGCGTTTAAACTTAATAACATTTAAAGTTTAAACAACGAAATCTAGCAGCAAGACAATATAACAGACGCAAGGGAAATCATAAAAAAAACGATCAATATTAATCCCATTTGCCGAATGTTTAACCTTCTACTGCACAATTTAATTTTTGTCGCTTACGCTGTTCTGCCTATTATGGATGGATACTTTTGTTTAAAATTTGTAAGTCAAAAACGGTAGGCTTTTAATACGTTCAACTATCGCTACATATTAAGGTAATTTATGTATAATGCATTAAGTAACTAGATTAAAGAATTTAGATAGCAATAATTATGTAGTCCAATAATGGTTTCATACAGTTTTTTGTGCGTCAAACAATTTTGAATGCCTTCGACGTAATTTGGTTGAATATTTAATATACATATTATAATGATACAGTATTATTTTTAAGTCCCATAACTTGAATCAACGTTTTGAAAGGTTTTGTGGGGGGTCTTAGAATTGTATTAAAAATTAAAATTAATACCTATTTTAGTTGGAAGATCTATTTTACTATCTACCTTTCAATAAAATAAGACATTTTTTTATAACGCATTACAATTTTTTACTTTCCAATTGTTTTTTAGTCATTTTTTTGTATTTTTTTACCTGTTATTATGTAATTTATTGGCATAGCAAATTAATAATTAAAAAAAATCTAAATACCTAATTAAAGTGCATGGATTGTCCGCCTCGTGGTGCAGAGGTTAGCACGTTGGGCTACCGTTCATGGCCACGGGTTCGATTGCAGTAGGTCAATATGAAATATTAATTTTTCATATAAAAATATTTAAATATGATGTGATACCTTGGACCGCGGGGCAAATTCTATTTCGCTAGATAAAATATTCATAATAATAATAATAATCGAAAATGTTGATGTTTTTCTAATATATGGTCTAAAAATTAACCCAAGCCGATTGGCCGAACAGCTGGCTGATAAAATTACAGGGAGAACAAAAATAATAATAATAATTCCTTAAATATAACCAGTTTATGACATTTTTAAGAGGGGTTAAATAAAAAAAAAACAAAATTGTTTTCCTTTAGTCGAATATTTGAAGCAAAGTACGTTTAAAGTACTTACCCAACTAGAATTAAGAATTTAATTACTAAAAAGATAATAATTAAACATATTAAATTTCCAAAATAAAAGTGGCGTATTTCGAGTCTATTTCGATTGAAAGGAAAGCTGTTGAACGTTTAATTTTAATAATATTATTTCTTCAATTTTTTATAATACACATACATACATACATAGTATGTACGCATCACACAGTGTAGGTACCTAACTGAAAATGAGGTTTTAATGTGCAAAGGTACACAAAATAATAATAATTCGTATTTTTTGAATGATAATATACCTAGTTGAAGTTTTTACCGAATTGGCAAAAGTAAAACATTTAGGCATGCATTTTTCCAATCTTTTGTAAAAAAACATTATTCATAATTTGAAGTAATCGTCCAGAACTTTATTTTGTTGTTCAAGTACCTAATTAGGTACCCTCTAAAAAGTTAACGCCGAAGCAGGACTGAAACCCTTTGTAAAACGAAAAAAGTTTATCCGTCGAATTAACGATTAAAGGAATTAAAAAATCACAGCCCCCGAGTTGATTAATCCTCTTTTAAATAATCTCGCCCTTTTCTTGAAAGAAAGTCTACGATCTAATTAAATGGGGATGCGATTCCAGGTAGGGGCGCTTCACCCTTATAGAAAGAAGGCCGAGTAACAAAAATAAAGCTGTTATATCACCATCATCATACTACAGAATAAACAAAGGGTCGCTAGTCAAAGTGGAAGATGGGCAAACATTTACCAACCACTTCGCATCGGTCGCCAACTGTAATCTCTATTGGAAAGCACGTCCGTCCGCGCCGTAATGAAAGTTGATATGTATTGGGAAACATTTGATCAGACACATAGTGCGTATGTACAAACAATATGTCATAATAACACTTTAATTGCGAATGCCTGATTTTTATTTTCCTGCCAAGAAACGATAGGCATGTCATGTGTTTTTCGTCGTAAATCTGTGAGATCTGTGCGAGTGTTAGAAAGAAAAAGCAGCTACGTTACGAGACTCAGGGTGTTATGTATTATGTATTAGATTCGTAGCACTGGTTCGCTAAGTGTTCACTTTATGGGAGACGTCAGATAGGTAATGAAAGGTTCGCAGCGCACGAGGATAGAACAGAATATTAGGCTTTAAGTATTCGCGCACAGCATTCTGCACGTCGCAAATGTGTGTAAATAATTTATTTTGTGTCTCTCGCGTACAGCACAAAGGCCCGTGAATAAATATATGTAAATAGGCGGCGAAGTTACTTACGAGCCTAGAGGTCTAGAGCCACTCGAGGAAATCAAAGCGCCGGCCATCTCGAGAGAGCTCGGTTTCCCCAGTTTTAGTAAATATAAGCCGCGGAAAGTCAGCTTTAAATATTGACAGAGCTTTTGTCGGCGAAACTAAACCGGCACACTTAACCCGCTGTTAACATCCATCCGAATACCGTTCATGCTGCGGGGCAGGACACGACACTGCTCGTCTCCCTCTTAAGACAATGACATGATTTGATCGCTGGCTGATATTTGTTTGCGTGGTGTAAACACGAATATTAAATAATATATCGGATTAATAAATAGGTACTCCCGACCATTGGTTCTTTGTCGGAAGTCGAGTGGACGTTGAAAGGAAGGGTATTAAAAACGCGGGAGTGAAAAGCGCAAAATGATTCCTAATTTCATTTTTATTTCAATATAATAAAAAAACGTCCCTTTTATAGTGTGGGTGATTTATTTCCCTCTTTGTATCCCTAAAGCTCTTATGTCTCGGTTGTTTTTCCGACTGCAAATAATATACTCGGTGATATTTGTCAAATGGAATGTTTTCTAAGCATTAGCAATTTTCTACTGAACTACGGAGAGAAAATATTGCGGAATCGTAGTCAATGATAAATGTTTAACTCCTTTTATGGCCGCACACTAACAATCTTCGCATCTCATACGGCTTACATATTGAGAAGCCTTTTGGCATTCCACACGACGCGATGCTTGGAAAATGCCTTAAGATATTTTCTGCTGAAACAAGTAGTTGAACACAAGAACCAAAGAATTTTGTAAACACGCTAAACCGGTAATCTATTAGAAAGCACCTAAACAAGGTAACGCACCATATTATTATATTATTTATGATTTTAACTTAGATTAAAAATGCAACTAAACTGCGTACCCGTTACATTAAACTAGAAATCTTTTGTAACGAGACAAGAAAAAGTTGACAAATCAAATCTTACGACACGGTTAGTTGGTACTTTTCAATAGATTCAGTTGGAAATAAGGCAACATTTATATCCATTATATTATAAACACTAAACACCCTCACAGTACTCTGAAACAACATGTCCATGAGTTTTGTCGTTCTAGCCTCCTAGAAAATAAAACAGGTCACCCTTAAAAATCTATCTAGGTGTACATTTGAGGACGCAATAAAATAGAGATTCACACATTTTGTTCATGAGACTTTATTTCATTAACTAGCAACTACCTAAAAAAGTAATTCTGAGAAAAGATTGTGAAAACAAGAGACGGGAAAAAAAGAAAAAAAAAACAGAGTTGGGACATGAAAATATCAACATGTATATACAGGTCCAAAATCCATAGAAAATCGACGACAAAAACGTTTATCTGGTCAAAAAGCGTCTATCGGTTAGCAGGTCAATAAAAGCGTTTATCTATTCTTTAAAAAAAAAAAATTAAGTTGCTTTGTTTATTATTTATTGAATCGGCGTTAACATTGTGGAATAACATATTGAATTATATAAATAAAATACTTTTTTTTTTTTTTGCTAGACCCCCCCATACCACCCCTCCCACACTTAGCTCCTCCCCCACCCCAGTCAGTACCTAAACTTTTCATTGTATATTTTATCTTCAGTTTTAAAATACACCTGTAGATGGACAGTACTGCGTGTCCGAAACATGTCGTGTTAAAAAATAAACTCAGTGGACAAAAATCAAAGTGTTTTATTTATATAATGCTTTGTTTATTTGATTTTGATGCACTATGTATCATGTAGAAGGTTTCACGTGTCGTTTATGTAATAAAATAAAAATAAAAGAATAAAATATTGGCGATTCGTACTCAGGTAACTTTATCATGATTTTTTTTACAGTTGCTGGTGCAGGGCGGGCAGCCAACTACGGGGGCATCCGCCACGTCCCCGGCGCGTCGTCCGCCCACGCACCGTCGCTGAGCCCCGGCCGGCTCCGCGCCCGGCGGGCTGGCGGCCGGCGGCGCGCCGTCCCCGGGCGGAGGCGCTCCGGGTGCGTGCTGCGAGGGCGGCCGGCCCATCATGACGGACCCCGTCTCCGGGCAGACGGTGTGCTCCTGCCAGTACGACCAGGCGCGCCTGGCGCTGTCCGGAGGGTACCCGCGCCTGTCGTCAGGAGTGGGAGTCTACGGGACGCCTTACCCCAGCACGGACCAGAACCCTTACCCTAGTATCGGCGTCGATAGCTCTGCATTCTACTCTCCTTTGGTAAGTCAAATTTGAAGCAAACTTGTCCGAGATCTTGAGTCATTAGCTCTGCATTCTACTCTTCTTTGGTGAGTCAAATTTGCCGCAAACTTGCCCGAGATCTTGAATCTGCATTCAACTCTCTTTTGGTAAGTCAAATTTGCAGCAAACTTGCCCGAGATCTTGAGTCATTAGCTCTGCATTCTACTCTTCTTTGGTGAGTCAAATTTGCCGCAAACTTGCCCGAGATCTTGAATCTGCATTCAACTCTCTTTTGGTAAGTCAAATTTGCAGCAAACTTGCCCGAGATCTTGAGTCATTAGCTCTGCATTCTACTCTTCTTTGGTGAGTCAAATTTGCCGCAAACTTGCCCGAGATCTTGAATCTGCATTCAACTCTCTTTTGGTAAGTCAAATTTGCAGCAAACTTGCCCGAGATCTTGAGTCATTAGCTCTGCATTCTACTCTTATTTGGTGAGTCAAATTTGCCGCAAACTTTCCCGAGATCTTGAATCTGCATTCAACTCTCAGCAGTTTGCAGCAAACTTGCGTGTGCTCGTGCCAATAAGATTATGCTCGCCTGGCGCTGTCTGGCGGATATCCGCGCCTGTCGTCAGGATCGGGTGTCTAGAGACACCTTACCCCAAGCGACGTTGACGGCAGGCGCGCGGGTACCCACCGAGCGCTTTTTCCATTACGACTTTTCTTTGATATTCTCGTCATCTAAAGCAGGTGGAAGAAGAATACTGCTGGTTGTAAGTCTCTTCTGAATGTTGGCTTACAGATGCTCATTTACAAAAGGCTGAACTGTAAATAATACCCCCTCAAAGGTACTCCAATGGTTATGGCTTAGATGGAGACGGAGAGGATGAAAGAGTTTATGTTTTTGAAGAGAGTGGAATATACATACATGTTAATTAAAATGTTTTGAGTTTGGTAGGTACTCCCAAATAAAAAACATAATATTGCTTAAATCCACATTGATGTACCCAAATATCTTTCATTATTGTGACGTAGATGTGGTTGTAGATAATATGATTTAACGTTAAAGTTAAATGTGTCGCGCCACTTCTGACGTCACTGGCCCATCAAAGTAGGCCTTGTCCATCATCCCTGAGGAGTGATGTGATGGTATGTGTACACATACACCAATATCCTTCGGTAATGCATGGCTTATTCTATAATCACGGAACGTTTATCGAAGCAGTATCAAAAATTATGTTAACAAAGTGTTGGAACATAATGCGTATAAAGATAACGAATGAATTTATTATAGTATAAAGTCTTACTTAATTGTATATATGGCGAGTGGGTATCGACGCAATTATGGTGCTGGTGTCGCCTTCAAGCCACAAGAGGAACACTCGGTTAATTTATACCTTATTTAAATATACAAAATCAATAAAAAAATATTCATAAATTACACTAAAAACCACAAAAACGGTGTGGGAAAAAATAAGGATCTCTCAACGCTTGTCGCTTGAGGCGTGATAAAAAAATATTCAAAGTTATTATTGCGCGTTTCTAATGCAACCACAAAAGTTAAACTATAAACTTTAAGAGATTTAGTACAATTACAATAAATTAAATTAAATATTAATTTCAAAATAAAATATTAGGTACTAAAAGCATACGTGCACAGTGCACAGCATTCAAATTAGGTAGATACTGATTATAGCTTCTCAATTATAAATATATGAATCGAGAAATTTAAATGCGTTTTTTCACAATATTTTTAGTTTTTTGTTTACTCGTACGATCCTTTTTTGGAACCATCATTTTAATTTAATCATTTTTCAACCGGTTTCGGAGATACTTAGTATTATTTTACTTTTTCTAAAAATTCTTTAATAACAAAAAATCTACATCTGTCGACTTTAAACCCTAACACCTTAATTTGAAGCAGTCAGTGAAGCCATCCGATTTATTGATCAAACAATATTTTAATATATTCAAATGTGTGCATAGATTTTTGAGCGACCCTCGCATAATTATTTGAAGAAAACCGGCCTGTCCGGGCGACCAATCGCGTATAAAACATCAATTACATATTCAGAACAGCCTCATTTTTAGAATCGAAAATAATTATATCGAAATTAAACCCCCGTACGAAATTAGGCCTATCAAGATTGCTTCTTCAAATTATAATAAAAATTCCAGCTTATGATAACGCATAATAACTAAGTCTGTTGAGCTACTGAAAACTCGGATACTTAAGTATAGGTCAGGCAATACTTACAAATTGTTTTATTTTACGACAATCGCGGCAGTACCAACCAGAAATTTGTAGCGACCTTTTAAATAAAACAAGATTTTTAAAATAGCTGCACTTTATTCTTTGTTTGCTGATATTTTGACACGCGAACCTGATTAAAAATGTTGTAAAAATAATTACGTTTTGTTTACGAATTTTCATGTTTCACAGCTAGACAGGTGTGAGAAAACTAAGAACAAAATATGTTTGTATTAAGAATTATGTTGATACATCTATTAAGATTAACTGACGTACTAACGAACACCGGATTAACACATTTAAGCTGAGTTTAATTGAAGAACAAACAACAATTTGGTTCCTATTTCGACACTTGATGAAAACGAGTAAACATTCCTAAAAACAGCCATGAATCATTTATTCAAACGTGAGCAAAAAGCAGTTCTCTGAATGAATTTAAATGAACGATAAACAATGACATTCAATACTGATAATTAATTTTAAATGAATTCCACAGGTAGCTCTCGAAGACTTCGCCAGAAACATTACAATAAATTCTCACTGCCTTATCTCTGAAGGGTGGTAGCATCTTAACACAGCACACACCTATGTATACAGAGAATGAAGAAATGTGATATTCTTCAACCTAACAAAACCGAAAATGCGTTGAACATAAAAAAAAACATAAATTTTAATTCTTATATTTTATTTCCGGCAGCCACCGTTTTGGAAATAAAGAAGTCATGAAAATTTTCGTGATTTAATCATTTTCGTATTTCGATTTAATCATTTTCGTGATTTTCGGGCTAAAATTAGCCAGTTGCTTTAACGTTGTAATTTTTTACGTGATTAGGGGAATTTTCCCATTCGAAATTTCGTAAAAAAACGTAAGATTTTTTTTGGTGGAATCTCTTAAGAATCTCGTTCCCCCTTATTACGAGTTCAACCAGATGCAGGCGCTTTACTGCAGGCGCGGATAAAATGAAAACGTATCGCTCTGTTTGATTTTCATTTCTTCACACAACGGATTGTTGTGAAACTAAATGGGGTTCTTCCAGATAACATGAATATTCTTAAAAACGTTATAAATATTTTAAGTATATTTTTACAATTCCAACGATATAAAACACAACACTCAAAAATTTAGTTTTTATTAATAAATTTATGTTTTAAAAAACACGAAAATACGAATGATTTTTAAACGCCCGTTTTTTGGCCAATGACGTCATACCCGTCCACCGTGAAAGGCGTGACATTCATTCCGTAGTAAGCGCCTATATTGCTGTGACGTCACACCGCATGCGCGCCAAATGGAGGATTTTGCGAGCGATTTGAAAAAGTGTTATTTCGAACCGCGCTAGAAAATTCATATGACATCGTAAATTTTTTTTTAAAAATCCCTTGATATTGTAATTTTTCAATCATTTTTTGAGGTAAAAAATAAAAAATCGGAAAGAACCCCATTGTGCACGTAGAGAAACATGTATTCAGAAAATTACTCCACAATGTTAATTCGCTCTTTGCCGAGTAAAATACTTACCTACTAACTTTAAACCGCACATTACGCCCAACGGTGAAATACACACATTGCAACAGTTAAATAAAAGATAAGCAATAATTATCTTTAACTCGTTTGTTGTGAACCCATAACAGTAATAAATATCTCAATTTTTTGCGCTGTTGTAAAAACAATAGTTATTCGCGAAGAATCTACAATTTATTAATCTTTATTAGCGTTGAGTGATGCAGCATCACTGATGCTTGCACAACGCAAGAAAATCTAATATCAATAAAACTGCGATATCTTTATAACATCAAAAAATCGCGTAACCCAACTATTGAGAAAAAAGGTGGCCATAAATTAAATAAACCAATTTTAAAAAAAGGTGTTCCTCTGGACATTGTTAGTGACCGGCTCAAAGAGGTCTAGGACGATATTCCGGCCAAGCAAAAAGGTTTCTTGTGAATACAGTAATAAAGGCTGTTTTCGGTCGTTAGGACAGAGTGCGATCCGGTTAGGGAGGCTTTGTATGGGAAACCGCCCAGGGACAATGTGTCACGCTGCCAATTAAAATACAATAACAGTTTTTATGGGAGCCAAACATCATGACTTATATATATTATTTGCCAGTTTCCTTTATGGGCTGTGATAAAGCTGAAGATTATTGGGTAGAATTTGTACACGGGACGCGGAATATAATACATAATTAGCACTTACTATATTTTAATAGATTTTTTATTTGAATAAAATACTCTACAAGGTAAAAAATGTATTCTTCTTATTTATTTAGCTTTTGTACATACAGTGGTGTACATTGACAGGTTTATTTCCGAGTTGGCAATTTCTTCGAAGCAACCAATATAATAAAGTAGTGCAGGTATTTAACGTCTTCTTCGTCATTTGGTCTTTTTGGAACTGATCTTCAGCAGGATTAATTAAGCATTTTTTTGGTAAGACGTCCAGATTGTAAAAAGAAATATACACAATATGTAAATTTTTTTGAAGCTATTAAATAAAAAATGTATTGCTTAGTAGATAATATTAGGAACAGTGCTACATGCTGTATATTTTTGTAACATTTTGAACTGAAGCCTAGTACTTGCCTATTATAAATTAAAATGTGGGTTCACGGCCATTTTGAAAACAGGATATTTACAGACAAACCTGTGCCTCGAGAGACTGGAAACGTCTTTCATACCAGATATTTTATACCAAATACCAAACACCGTTTCGCAATCGTATTTTCAATGGCAAGAAAGAATCTTATTGGCAGAAATCACATGCTTTATATTCGTTTTTTTACTCACAAACTGTATTTTCGTTTATTCCTTCGCGCTCGGCGCCTCGTATGTCGTGCAATACATGAAAGCTGGACGGAAGAAACATGCGTAGTCAATAATTTATAAAAAAAAATTGTCCCCCAAACATTACAAAATAAGCGATATCAGTAAAACGCCTATGGTTTTTTACATTTTAATTAGGTACTTGTATTTGAAGATGACTGATAATGCTAATTAAGTTAGAGTAAATTAATAGTGCCTACAGTTTAAACTGTCAAATGAGTAGAAAACTATAATAATATCTTATAATTAGCCGTTTTCGTAATAAATCACCCCAGGGCGCTGAACATAAAACGTCCTATAACCACCAAATTCCCTAGGCATGACTTTTTAAAACTATTTTTAACTATTGATTTTAAGAAATGAACCCGGTTCATTGCAATTTGAATCAAATGCTTAGTAAAATAGGCAGGAAATTAAAAAAAACATGAGTTTTGAGTTTCACTCGAAATTGCCATATATACACCGTGTAACAAAACTCGATGAACAAGTGGGAAAAAAGTGAATCTACATCATATTTGGAGTCAATTTTGTAGAATAAAATTTTTTGATTTGACTCATAGTTTTCGAGAAAATTGAGTAAGAAGTTGATTTTTTTTGAGAAATTTTAATAAATTGTTAACAAATTAATTTATTCAGTCAAATTGATGCTTTATGTAAAGAAAAAAAGGCTGAGATTGAATTTCAATGAGAATTTGTGCAATTTCACTAAATCTGCGGTAGGTAGGTACTAATGAAAGCGCTTACGAGAAGAATTTTTTTTTTTTTCAAGCTTTGATTCAAAAATCATTGCACATTCGACTGCAAATATGATGTAGATTCACCAGTTTTCGGATTGTACTACGAGTTTTGTTACTCCATGTTTAAGACAAATTCACAAAAAACTGACTACGCATGTTTCTTCCGTGCACTCTTCATATACCTTCTTCTGGATCAATTTCATATGCCTACCTTGAATTTCAAATGAACAGTTTTGCACAGCCAAGTTTCAAATACCTGTTCTACGGGGACAAAAGGGGTGGATTTGTCATTTTGAACTTTTTATCGCAGTTTTATCGCTTGGTAGACAGCCAACCACGTTTCGTTTCAAACCGACTCAACACCTCAACTGTTAAACATTCCGTGTTTTATCGATCCTGTCAACACTAATCTGAATTCAAAGATCACAAAAACACAAAATGCTGTGTATTACATATTTATAAGGGAACGCAACATTGCATTATTTGACACTTTGGTAAATACTTTAGTTCCTACATTTATTTATTTATATACATGGTGTAGCAAAACTCGATGTACATACCATAAATCTCGATAATATTTGAAGTCGATTTGTAGAGTCAATTTTTTTGATTTGACCCATGTTTATCGAAAAAATTGAGCACGAAATAGATTTTTCCTTTGATAAATTTTTGCAAATTGTTATAAATTATTATGTACTTAGTCTAATTGAACAAATTAAAAAACAGCATTTCAATATGAATTTGTGCAATTTTACTTAATTTGCGGGACTAATGAAAGCTTTTAGGAGAAGAAAAGTTTCTGAAGCGTAAGACTGATCATCTTACCTTCATGTAGTACAATGATCAAGATACACTGCACTTGGTGTACCGACGCAGTGCCCTATGCACCATTGGGTGCGGATAAGTAGTATATATTCATCACGTTATGAAGCCTTTTTTCAAAATACCTATGAGAAATGAATACATTATTGTGAGCGTTTTAAATTATTAATACCGGGCGTGTTTGGTAATTATCTTTGCATAATACTTAGTTTACTAACCATTTCACAGAATCTTATCATATGTTTTATATTTTTAATCTTAATTGATAAAGCATGTTTTATTTTGTAATGCAAATTTCTCTTACGGCATTAGCTGATGTGAATCTTTATACATATAGGATTGATGTGAACGCCGTTAAGTATCTAACTATTTTTTAAATGTAGGTTTAGCCGAATATCATCAGCATGAAATCTGAATTTTAAGTTAATCTGCATTACTGTACGCAAGTAAAACGTTTTCCTTTTGATAATGAAATTTCATGCTTCCAAATGTTATAAATTTTTGCATAAATTAGTGAACTAAACAGATAATATATATATATTTTTAAATACAGATGTTGTTACTATGCCGTGATTTTGGGTTTTGTGTTACCGAAGTTTCGGAGTACATTGCATTTTTATAATTTAAATATAATGAGAAAGACACGGCATTGTCAAGTACCTACCACAAATACTTGAAAGTGGTCATGTGAAAAGTCGGAATAATCGACGTGTGTGCATGAGAAGATACTATGTGGAGGAAGCGTGCCAGGACAGAGTGGCGTTCTATCCTCTCTGCTACCCCTTCGGCAAATGGCGTGATGATTAGATAGTTAGTTAAATATAATATGGGCCTTCGAACAAGAATTCACTCATCATCATCATCATACCATATCCGCTCCTATGTGGAGCATATGGAATCCGCAAACTGCCTCCAGGCCAAGCGATCGGCCGCCAGCTCCCGTGCATCCTCCCAAGTCAAGTCTACGTCCCGCAACTCTGACGCAAACTGTCGAAGATTTGTCAATAGTGGATGACCAGGAGGACGCCGAGAACCTAATGCCTTAAGGCTCTCGGGAGGCATACGTAGTATATGGCCTAGCCAGCCTAAACGCCTTCGCCGGATGACGAAATTCCACCTTTGTAACTCCTGCATCACACCTGTTCTCCTCTATGGCTGCGAATCGTGGCACCTAACCAGGGCCCAAGATAGCAGACTTCTGAGTTTTGAGAATAGGTGTCTTAGAAGAATTTTAGGAGTGCGGTGGTTTGACTTTGTTAGGAACACAGAGGTGAGGCAACGGAAACAGCAACCCTTGGTATCTTCTGTCACCCAGAATTCACTAGAAGGGGCGTTTCCATACAAATTTTCTAAAAAAAAACGATTCCTAGGGTTAATTTCATAACACCACTTATTATCGAATTCCACCTTCTAAAGACTCCAGCGTACACTCACACTTTAAACTGTGTGACGTAGATGTCTAGTGATGCCTATTGATGACGTAGTGGGTAATTAGACACCTAGACACGGTAGTATTTTTCAAATATGGAATGTCACTTCTATGCAATTCTTTTTCAAAGCTCTAGGCCATTCTTCCAGACTAATGATCTCATGTGTGATTAAGTGTGAGGAGTTTAAACCGTGTCGCAATCGGGCTTTGTATGTGATCAAGTGTGAGAAGTCAGATACTTTGATTACGTTTTTTAAAAAAATGTTAGGTTATGTTAGAAACTTTGATTACGTTTTTTAAAAAAATGTTAGGTTATGTTAGGTTATGTTAGGTTATGTTAGGTGTGGTTAGGTTAGGTAAGAATCTTAAATAACATTTTTTACAAAAATGTTATGTTAGATTAACATGCTCGCGCTCTATTATTTGCTTCCTCAAAGAGCATTATTTTCTCTACCAACTTCCCTTTTTCTTCGCACGTGTTTGCGAGGCTCCGTGATGATGAGAACTGAATAGATTGCGTTAATTAGCGGGGATTGTGTTTTATGGACGTGTATCAATAAGTCAAATATAATGCCTTGAAGTACCAGTGCGTTTACAGAAACTTGTGAGGAAGGCAACAGAGCGGAGGGAGGAAATCACGCTAAGTTCATTATGGATGGAATAACCTTGTTATTAGCTAACCCCAGTAGACATATTATATTACCACTATATTTTTAAAAAAAAACAATACATCCTCACAATTCACCGCACTTTGTGTAACAGTGCAGTGCCCTATGCACCACTGGGTGCGGATAATGTAATAGTATCTAAAAGTAGTTTTTTTTATTATTTTTTTTATCATCTTCATCATCATACCATATCCGCTCCTTGCGTGGAGCAAATGGATTCCGCAAACAGCTCCCGTGCATCCTCCCAAGTCAAGTCCACGTCCCGCAGCTCTGACGCAAACTGCCGACGAATTGTCAACAGTGGACGGCCAGGACGCCGAGAACCTGATGCCTTGTAAAATAGGCAAGCATGGTTAAGCTCTCGGGAGGCGTACGTAGTATATGGCCTAGCCAGCCGAAACGCCCTCGCCGGATGACAGCAGAAGTTTTTGTACCACACTAAATAAATTTGTAATTCAATGGCTTTCATCAAGTATATTACAAGAAAAACGTGTATAAAAGCAAATCGTCAATATTTACGTACGTAATTGTATTTTGTACAAAGATAAAGAAGCTCTGGAAACGAATAATACCTTGGTTAGTCACTGAAGTGTAAGCCTGATCATCTTCCTTTCAAGAAATAAGTATGTATAAATACACTACACTGGTGTCACTACTGCGTATGCAGTATCCTATGCATCACTAGGCGAGGATAAGAGAATGGAAAAATTGCCTTATATAATATGAAAAAAAACCTTTTTTTGTGAATACCGAAAAATAAAGCAAAGAATCACAAAATCATCAAAGCAATCCGTTCTTAAATCAGATAATTAATAAACGATATACAATTATTAATGTTTTTTATTCAATATCTGATCGGTGACGTCATACGTTTCATACAAAATCATTACAGATATCAAACTTAAAACGCTTGTATCTCGCTTATTTATTATTCGATTTAAGAACGAAGTGCACAGAAGATTTTGCGATTTTCGTGTTCTTTTTCTGCATTCACGGATTTTTTTAAATTTCCAAGCCTATTGAAAGATATTCAATAATAATTAATTTAATCAGTGATAATTTGCTGTGTTCGTTATTCGTTAGGTATCTATCTACATTTGCATTAGCGGAATAATTATACTGAGTAATTATTATTTGTTGATTTGAATTAATTGCACTGGGCTTAGAGCTCCATCAGACCTTGCAAGAAAGAGTGGGACAGAAGCTTCGCAAGATGGTTGTCTCCTTCACACTGTAGGTAGTTACGATTTGACACGAATGCTGGTCGGGTCATTCCGGAATACCAAGCTTTATTATACAACTTGTTTGTACGTAAATATTATAAAGGAGTAAAATAACGAACTTCTATCACATCTATCGGTGACTGCCTAACTAACTATTTTGGCCAAATTAGTTTTTAAACAACTTTTTAATGATGTACCTATCGCAGTTTCACGTGATGCATTAATTTAGAAAAAAGAAAATTGTATTATAGAATATGCACTTTATGTTTACGATTCAAGATATTTTGCCGCCGGGAATCGAACGTTGTACATAAAATACGAATAAATGTTTCCCGCGTGCAATTTTCCGATCAAAGTGACTCTTTTTTTCTTTTAATAACCGCCATCAAAATTTTCCGTTTCAAAATGCATGCAAGTTGGGGGAATTAAAAAGGGTTCGAATCACAAAAAATGTGACAAAAAACACCAATGCTAATGGACTGAAGGTTTGTGGCAACTGGCGAGGGGTGGCGTTTTCAGTTATCACCCCGCTCCCAGGGGGTTGGGTGAAAAATACATACATCATACAAGGGGTGGAAAATTTCAGATCGGGGTGATTTCATCACACAATCCACGCATTATTATTTCGCGCAGTAATCAAAATTCAATTTTGAAACGCCAGCCCTTCACACAATACAAATTAAAAAGAAATTCGTAATGCAGTGTTGATTTTCATGAATTTTCATTTTTTATAATCCCAAAATATTTTTCATTCTCTTTGTCATATAGGTATCGAGCCATAGTGAAAAAACTTCTTTATTTTGTCGATTGTGCTTAGGTATCTTTAAAATGATTAGTCAAATAGTTAATAACATCTAGGACAAATAAAAAAAATCTTTATCGACAGCAAATAAATAATACCTTTACAAATACTAATAAAAGTTTTTTTTAAATATTTGTAAAAAATAAAAATTGTCAGGGAAAAATAAAACAGATGAGATTTTTTAGATGAGAGTTATTATGCCGTGCTTGTGGGCTTTGTGCTGCCGACGTTTCGGAGAACATTGCAGTAGGTATCCATCTTCAAGGCTGATGTATAAGTATAGTCTTGAAACCAAAGTCATGTTCTCCATGCTCTCGCCCGCTGTTGACAATCCGTCGGCAGTTTGCGTCAGAGCTGCGGGACGTGGACCTGACTTGGGAGGATGCCCGGGAACTGGCGACCGGTCGCTTGGCTCGGAGGCAGTTTGTGGAATCCGTATGCTTCATATAGGGAGCGGATATGGTATGATGATGATTTAATTATTTATAAAAATACTTAGGACATTTTCAGACTAATGTTAAATAATATAATATCAGCCATTACTTATTTAGGTAAGCATGTAAAATGGAATTCTACTAACTTAAATTCAACAGTTAAAATTGTTAATATTAAATGTCCCATTTTAACAATAGCAACTAAATTTTTATTTACAGTATGTAATTAATAAGAAAAAGAGTTTATGTAAATTCTTTATCTACTATTTAGTGCTTTGAATGCAAATTAAATAACCTCTCTCCTGTATTTGCTTTGTAAGAGATTGATGTCGTATTACTGTTAGGGGTGGCTTTGAAATACGGATGTGTTTGTTGGGGGTTGAAAGTGCCACTCCATCAGTTTGTCAAATCTTTCTTTGACTTGAATCAATAAGAGTAAAACTTGGTAAATACTAATAACATAAACAAATATTTCAATAGTGGTGATAATATTATGTAGGGACTAGGTAAACATACATAATAATTATACATAAGTATTTATAAGCTTTCATTTTAAATTTAAATAAATATTTCTAACACTTTAAATTATAATATTATATTTGGTTAAATTCTTATTCTGTATCCATTTTTGTTTTTTATATGAACCTTAGAGGCTTGCGCCCCCCACCTCAAGGTTTGATATTTATTATTATTATTATAATATAAGCGTCCATGTAAATATATTTTCACAATTTTACTTATACATTACTTCAAGAAACAATTCTAAAATTTTCTAAGTTATAATAATTATTACTTAGGTGCATATTGCGCGAAAGATGGCTATTTTTTCGAAACGAAATAATGTTTTTTTCAGATCGTATGAAAAAGTTGCATTTTTTCACAAACTTTTAATTACACGATTGATATGAGTTTAAACGATATCAATTTGCAAGTGCAATCAACCGGAAATAGTATATTTAGATAAAATTAATGTAAATGTAAAATAATCTTAAATCTTAATCGTAAACTCAAACAAGAATGCTTGAAGCTCTTTTGTGAAGAGAGTTGTTCGTGGATTATAGGTCATAAACTTTAAATCATGCGGTTGAATTATTCATTATATACTGCCTTTTTACGGTTCGGCGTGTCATCACGTATGGCAATTCGTATAGTAATTAATTAACTTGATTATTAAGAATAATTTAATACTATTACTAGGTAAATATATGAGAAAACACGCCATTAGGTATTGTTTATTACATCAATCTAGAGAATTGAAAAATCTGTAGTCCTTTTTTGTAAACAGGATTATACAGATAATCAACATTGTAATTGTTTTAATTCTTGAAGACAAATACTGATTAAAAACGTAAACGTAAAACGATATAAATATGTATTGCTTTCCTTATATAAGCGTTTGTTGATATACTACGAATAAAGTTATTAACATCATAAAAATATTTCTTATGTGATATCTTGGACTAGCGCTGAACAAAAATACATATATCTTGTCTTTATGCATCAAATGATCAAGATTCACTTCACCTAATGTACCAATTCAGTGCCCTATGCACCAGTAGTAGTAGTACATCTTGCGCATATCTGGCGATTTTCATTTGAATACTTCATGTGTGAAACTTTGGACTGGTACTGAAGCGTATGACTGATCGTCTTAACTTCATGTAATAAAATGATCAAGAATCACTGCGATTGGTGTACCGATGCAGTGCCCTATGTACCATTCGGTGCGGGAAGGGAAAGTAGTAGTAAATAAATCGTTTTTAAATATTATTTTAATCAAAATAATTTTTCAAAAAAGGTTTCATAAATCAACTTCATTTTTAATATTAAAAAATCTGGTAAAGGTAATAATTTTTACACGATATTAAAATTTTGTAGTTTTTTTCCAGAAATTTGTGTTTCGTGTTTAAAAGCCATAAACAGAGGTAGCATGTCGACTCACATTGAGGATGGGTATAAAGTTTGTACGTTCGTAGTCATACTTAACATAATATCTGGCATTATTTTACCTTAAAGGACGAATTCGTCACGCGTTTTTTCATTAATTAATCAAATAATGTAGGTACTCACATGCTACAATATTCACATGTTAAGTTGATGGTTGTTGTTGTTAGGAAGAACTGCAAAGGAAAAGATTGATTGTTGTTTATGCATATTTTTTTTTTTTTTGCGTTTATTAATACTGGAGTATCACGCATTGGTGAATCTCTTATGTAAATAATAAATGCTCATGTTTGTAGTGTAGGTACACGTGTGATGTTTTTAATAAAAATCACAAAAAAACAACTGGAATACATATTTCTTTCTTTTCAAGCTCGTACTTTGTTCACCGCCATTTTATAGATGTAAAAAAAATATTTCAGTATGTGTAATGTTGATTAACATTTTAATAATACAGAAAGGGAGAGAAAAACTACAACGCCTTCTCCTGGAGCAACTTCTTCACTGCCTTTTGTCCTAACAGCAGATGCCCAGTCCGCGTCTCCAAGTTAGGGGTCCATGTATTATTTTTTCATATATTTTTGTTTTATAATACTAGATTATTCCATCATCATTGTCTTTATCGACACATAATAGTGCATAGGGCACTGCATTGGTACATCAATCACAGTGTATCCTGATTATTTATAACATAAAATAAAATAAAGATTACAGAAACCACCCAACTTAGCCAGTAAAAACGTTCATCATCATCATCATACCATATCCGCTACTTATGTGGGTATATTCCCGTGCATCCTCCCAAGTAAGGTCCACGTCTCGGAGCTCTGACGCAAACTGCCGACGGATTGTCAACAGTGGACGTCCAGTACGCAGAGAACCTGGTGCCTTGTAAAATAGGCAATAATGCTAACCTGTAAAAACGAAACGAACAGAAAAAAAAATACAATTTACGATAATCCAATTTTAATCAAGTTATTTCTTCACTAATTTGACCCTTTTTACCCTTGGAGGTTTTTGTAATGGTGGGAAAACAAATTCAGTCACAAAGGTTTTGAATATCTGAAAACCCTCATTAAATTCTCCTGAAATCTGAATTTTGGAATTGGTCTTTGAATATAAATTAGCAAAGCCTTTCCAAAGGGCATTAATGTTGGTATTTTATGAAGAATAAAATATTTTCTTCTATTAATACAATGATTAATTTGCACAATGAAATTTACTGAGAGATAAAACTTAATTCACGTATATACCTTTTTATTACAATTTTAATTTATTACATGAAACAATAAAGTATGTTGGTATGTTCAGAATTCGCTATTTGCATAAAAATATTTAATATGTGACAGAACTGGCACTGAAGCGTGAGAATGAACATCTTCGTTATCATGTAATAATCGAGATTAATTGCAATTGGTGTACCAATTCAGTGACGTGTACACTATGAGGTGCGGGGTTAGGGAAACATAAAATATTTTTTTAAATTTATTATTTTAAATATCATAGCTTTAAAACAGTTATTATTTTATATGAGTACACAAGTCAAACATAATGTTTTACAAATACTCTGAATTAATTTCATTTGACATCAAGGAAAGCTGATGCGAGAATACGTTGTGCATTTTGCACCGAAGCCACAAGACTGCAGTTACATCGAACGCCACCGGATTATGATTAAGTTCATGTTTACCCGTGTTTCTATTTTTATTTTTATTCAGAATCGTCGCAATTACTGCATGTAATGCATCCTGTTTTACCTAGAATAAATATTAATATTTAATTTAATCTAGTTTTCACATTAACATAACATCTTGGTATGGCTCGTGTAATTAAATGATCAAGATGTACTGCATTTGGTTTGCCAGATCAGTGCCCTATGCACCATTGTTCCGGATAAGAGAAAGTAGTAGTAGTAGTGGATGATGATGGCAATAGTAAAATTGTTTATTATTATTATTATTATTATGGATAATTTATATAGCGCCGTTTTCGTATAAATATACCTCAAGGGCGCTTCAAATATTGAATTTAACGGCTCGGGAAATTTAAAGTGAGTGAAAACTCAATTTCTGAATAGAAAATACCATTATCAAAATTAATCAAAAGATTTAGAGAACATTTAGGTCTTAAGTTTCTTTCGAAACATTACTTCACTCTCACAGTTGCGCACTTCTGGTGGAAGAGCATTCCAAGCCCGCAACCGCAAAAGCGCGCTCTCCAAATTTTGTGCGCCGTTTGCGGATCGGTACTAAAAGTGAGTGAAAATTTCTGAGTTGAAAAGAGAACATATAGGTTTATAACTACCATAATTTAATGATCTTCTGCCGAACCTATTTCGTCTCTGTCGATATCAATATCGGTAGTGCCTACCTAATAATGTATGCAAGCCTGTCGTGGTTAAAACCCAGTATTTGGGTCAAGGATTCGGACATTCAAAAAAGTGTATAGTTGCTTAGTTTTATGTACAGAATACCTATATTATTTTCTTTACCAGAATATGGTTAAATCTTGGCGTAGAAAAGTAGTTTCTCTGGCGTAAAATTCACGGTTAAGTTGACTTCCGTTTTTGACCGCAATAGATTTGCAAATACTAACGCTTACGATAACATCTGATGTTTTCAAATGTTTATAAGTCCGTGATGGTAGATAACGCATTATCCCACTGTGAGGTCGGCCTAATCCCCGCCGTTCTTCATTTCAGAGTAGCATACTTAATACGTATTATAATATATGTATACCAGAGTAGGTACGTACTTTATATCAGCGATATTGCCTCATTAGCGAGCTCAGTAACACGAAAAAAAGGAATTTTCTTCGTATATTAAATTAATTAGCGCCAAAGTATACTTGCTCAAGATTTAGCAGATAAGAGCTTAATGATTAACCCTTTACACCCTTAAGCCCAAATAAATAATATATCGCAAAAAAAAGTAAAATAACACATAAAAAAACTTTTGGTTGTCTGTAAAGGCGGTTTACGGACGATAATTTTACGTGATAACGTCATAAGAAAACATTGATGAAAAATAGCATACTTTTATGAATTGAATTATTGCAACTGAATTATCATTATTTTGTATAATACAAAGCAGGAATTAATTGAAAATTTCAATTTTTTCCATAAATTAACCTTTTTTCTTCTTGTGTGCTGCTACTGTCTCCCTTCTCTTCGGACGCATCGGCCGATGGAGTGGAAGAGAGGTAGATGCGTCACAAACCAAAAGCTTAGGCTGATCGTGCCTCTCTATCGCTTGTTCCGCGCTCTCGCTTGCACACTCGGCTCAGGCGGAGCGTGACAATGAGTCATGCTTTTTCGTGTGTGCAGCCGGCGTTCATCGATTTATTAGACGTTATCACGTCAAAATATGAGTTTAAAACAAAGCGTTTACGTCAAATAAAAAAAAAATAAAATGCTTTACGCCAGGGGTGCAAAAAAGTGAAGTATACATTTTTTGTGAGTATTTAAATGACGCTTTATACCTAAATCAACTAATTAGGTATAACGATTAATTAGGAGTTGTTCGAGTGAAGTGTGACGTGTAATCTAACTGGCTAATGTGATCCAAGCGATTAGTTTTTAATATAACTTGCCGCTCTTTAGTCCCAAAGTACAGCCGCCATGGCGGTCCTCTGAACTGATAATATACAATAATAATAGCGACCTCTTCACTGATAATTCGTTCAATAATAACGGTCTCTTAACTGATAATCAGGACAATAATAGCGGTGCTCTGATTACGCTGAATTTTTGGACACCTGTCGTCGATTACGGTTGAGGTGTTTTACTTAGTATTTAGTTCGCCCCGTAGCATAGTGGTAGCACATTTAGCTACCGTGCACGACGTCGCGGGTTCGATTCCCGTAGGGGGTAAACATGAAATATTTATTTACATATGATTTGTATATACATATTTCATGTGTGATACCTTGGACTCCTGGAGCGTATGACTTATCATCTTACCTTCACATCATCTTATGCACCATTGGTTGTGGATAAGGGAAAGTATTAGAAGTAGTAGTATTAGTCCAAAAGGTAACAAACAAAATTTGAAGCAAATTAGTTTTTCAATTAATTTTTTTAAATAGAATTTCACATCATTCAATTTAAAACTAAATTTTAAGGAACTATTTAACTAACTAACCATCACACCATTTCCCCGAAAGGGTAGGCGGATAGAACGCATGTGCATTTTCACATGATCAAGTACGACAAGTACTTGAAAGTGGACACGTGAAAGGACGGAATAATCGGCGTATGTGCATGAGAAGATGTATGAATGTAGAGGAAGCAAAGGAAGTATGTCCGGACAGAGTGGTATGGCGTTCTATCCTCTCTACGAAATGGCGTGGTGGTTAGTTGGTTAGTAGTTAGTTATATTACGTTCATGGTTATGTCCCTACGTAAATGCATAATTTTTGAATTGTGACAGTAACAGTGAACTATCGAGTAAATTTACATGTTACCTTTATCTGATATATTATTAAAAAAAGGGCTAAGTATTTTAGGAATTATATTATTATTTTGAGATTTCTACTGAATAAAATCACTACGAAAGGTTTTCATTGTTTCATTTGAGATTACCAAATACGTACATACTACCAAAAAATTATCTTTGCCCTAGCAACAGAGATTATTTTCAAGTTGTCAAGTTATAAATTCTTCAAAAACTAGCCGCCTAAATTTTATCAGATTTAATCAAGCAACGCAAACAAAACAATATTAATACATTAATCAGAGTGTTTTCAGTTAGGTACCTACTAAAATGTGTATGTAAAATCTTCTCAGAAGATAGGTATATTATACACGTGTGTACCTAAATGTTACCTCGGTTAAAAACAAAATTCCGTCTTTATAAATCCTGCATCACAACTGTTCTCCTCCATGGCTGCGAATCGTGGCACCTAACCGGGGCCCAAGATAGCAGACTTCTGAGTGCAGAGAATAGGTGTCTTAGAAGAATTTTAGGTGTGCGGTGGTTTGACTTTGTAAGGAACACAGAGGTGAGGCACCCTTGGTATCTACTGTCATCCGGCGAAGGCGTTTCGGCTGGCTAGGCCATGTACTACGTATGCCGCCCGAGAGCAGCCACCATGCTTGCCTATTTTACAAGGCATCAGGTTCTCGGCGTCCTGGTCGTCCACTGTTGACAATTCGTCGGCAGTTTGCGTCAGAGCTGCGGGACGTGGACTTGACTTGGGAGGATGCACGGGAGCTGACGGCCGATCGCTTGGTCTGGAGGCAGTTTGTGAATTCCATATGCTCCACATAGGGAACGGATATGGTATGATTATGTACCTAAATTATTCAATTTGAAATTACTGCCATATTGGTTATCAATTTGTCTTCACCCTGACGGCAAAGTTCTATACCAATAATTGAAAATATAAAACTCTTTATATATACGAGTATATTATATAAATGGACAAAATTTAAGGTCAAGTTGTCTTGTTCTGGCTCTAGTCCAGGGTCACACGGTGCAATTTGCATTTTTGTGAGTCTATAAACTGCAAATGCAAGCTGCTCCGCCAACTCGCGGTAATATGAAACGTAAAATGCAATGTTGCATGTCCAAACGCTAGCTG
>JAGVSP010003381.1:0-51580 GCA_022494985.1 Micrasema minimum | reverse complement strand
TTTTCTTAATCTTCTTGCTTCTGTTGGCTCACAGTACGTTTAATGTAAATAAAATCAATTAATTACACTAAGCAAGCAGGTACCTCGTACCTGGTACCAAGTAAATTATCGAATGTGAATTTTGTCGGGTATTTTTTTTAGTCAGACAGCTCCGGCATAAGTCCCATGGCCTTAAAATTGCCGTGTGCCAACGAATTTAATACGCACTGTGAATTTCTCATTTTGTGAAGCGAATGGCGAATGGCGAATGTGCGTCCGTGGAAACAATTTCATTCGCAATTACCTTTTTGGGCGAAGTGCTCCAATCCCAATTACGCGAGTCTAACAAAATGGCGGGTTTGTGTAATGTACTAATGTAGAAACTCACGCCCAGTGCACTCTGGCTTTTAACTAAATGGGCAAGTTTTAACGCTGTTTCATACACGATCAGCCCAAAAGTCGGCTAAGAGCCGGAGATTTTATGTAAATCTCTACCGTTTATGTGAGGGTATAATTGGATTGCAGATGCAAGTGGGGTGCATTCCGCCGACCCCCTCGGCAAGGAGAGTATTCGGACGCCATTTTCTGGAGTTTGGGGAGAAAACTGCATCTCAATCAATTCATTACCATAACCCGCTAAATATTGCGCAAGATTGTTATTTTAAAATATTTCAACTTGGACGATAACGTTTCCAGATTTCTTTAAAGTTTATGCATCACAACGTACATTAGACTACATAAAATATATTAAACACAATATATAAAAGAACTGATAAATATGTGAAATGGTTGTAAAAATGTTCCTTTTGAACATTCACAGCAATAAAATTTCCATGTTCTATGCCGTGCAAGTTTCTGGGATTTAGAAGTTTTATGGCAGGAAATACTCGTTCTGTGGCATTGAGTTTTTGAAATTTTATCTTCTTCTGCGAGCTTAATTTAAAAAATGTATATTACCTATTTCAATCATTAGTTTTGTATATTTATAACGTATCAAGTAGCACCGCGTGAGTAGAATATGTATTCTTACAGCACTCTTATCATATCTCATTAATTATGAATTTATTATAATTCATGTTTACCTTTTTCCACATGACATCATATTATGATCCCTTAAAAAAAAAATCTTTCAAATATTGTTACAATTTTATTAAAATTGATTCGTCGGCATCGTCAATTAAAAAATATTTTTGTAGATGTCAGTAACATCAATTTTTTTATAATTCGTCCCAGATTTTTACAAACGTTCAGATTTCGTGAGTCGTTAAAAAACTGCTTACTCTCAAAAATTCAACAAATCGTACTTTGAAGAAAAACAGTGTTATCTGAAAATTTTTTTTCTTTTGTTTATAAATGCTTAATGTATTTAATTTTTTTTAAAATAAAGCTACGAAAAATGCCCTTTTAAAAATAGCCTTTAATTTTTTCTTTATTTCCATTCTAGTAGAATAAAATAAAAAAAAAATAAAATTTTTTGGACCTAAAAAAATAATATGAATATCTGCAGATAGCATTAATTATTCTTTTCTTTTTAATTCATCATTCATGCGTGAAGAGGATAAGCGTTTTTTAAAAATCAAAATAGGTTAAACCGATATGTTTGAGTACAAAGATATTGACATTATTTAATTATGTTTTTAGCATTCTACATTTTGTTTTTGAAAGGACGCTCGTAAACAAGCTATTGTTTCCTAATCACGTTAATTGACAAACTTCAGAACTTGCAACTTTAACATTATTACCTTTTTACATTGTGCAGGTAATTTAGTTTTAAAATAAGTACAAGTACAAGTTAAGTTCACATTTTTCGGTTTCAATTAAAAATTATGTATTTTTTTAATAAACATATTATGTTTTGTGAGAAAATGGAATGCAGGTTAAAGAAAAAAATATTTAAAGTTGCGAATATTATTTTCTCAGGCGATAAAATATATTGGTTAATCACCAAAAATACCTATGAATAAGAAAAATTTCTTTTTATTTGCCTTTAATATTGCAAGGAATAAACCAAGGCAAAAATTAATAATTATTAATTAATTTTATTTAATCCATTAAGATAAAATACCGTATTTTATTGATAAATATTTTTATTACGTTCTCTATTTCCCTTCCCAAACCCAAAATTTCCATTCATTGTAAAAATTGTCATTGCAATTGTTTTTATAATGAAATAGTAAAGCATGATAATGTAACGAGTGTGTCAGACTCGCTATATGTCAAACATGACATCGTAACATTATTTTGAAAAGGTTTTAAGTATCTTTTTTACAAAATTCATGTTTTGATTAAAAAAAAAAATTTAATCACAAGCTTTGAAAATAAAATAATGACACACTAACGCCCTCGGCTGTTATAGAGTTCTTGGAGACTCGCTGTCACGACTTTTTTTTTTAAAAAAGGATTTTAAATTTAAGCACAACAAAACAAGTGAAGTCAATCAATGGCAGAGGCGTCTTTCAAGTCAAAAGAAGATCAAGATGTTTCTGCCCAACGTTCTCCCCAGTGTCCTGCATCGGAATATAATTTTCCTTCATTCAATGTTACGTTTTTAAAAAAAAATCTTTCACTTTTTCGTAACGATCTAAAACATATAACATTTGTGAGTATTTCGGAACTCTGAATTTTATCATTTTATGGAATTACTGCAAATGAAAAAATGTTAATATGAATTTTACACACAAACGTTTTTTTTTTATTCAATTAATCTTATTCTACTATATTTTGTTTTCCCGTGAGTTACATCACAACTCATAAAACTCATTCTGCGTCATTTTGGTTTGTATGAAATAGAGTGAAAAATGCACATTAGCATCGCCAACAGTTTTTTTAGGTACTTCTTAAGGAAATATTTTTAAAAAATCATAACGAATAAATTAATTTAATTTATAGTAAACATATTTGGGGTAGTAATAAGGTGGGTTTGAGAGTTCCCCCGAACAACCTGTTTAGTTGTTAAGATTGTAAATGTAAATTATTTTTCTTCTTCAACTTCTTCTTCTTTAATAACTATGCCTAAAGTGATGTATTTGATAGCTGGGTGATGTAAAAAATATTAATTAAAATGTATTTTAGACCATTTAAAAAGCTGTTTTACCGAACACCTAAAAACGCACATAGAACCATTTCAAAGTAAGGTCACCATATGTTAGTAAAAGGAAAATCACAAAACATACCCTGTCTAACTTGGTTCGTGAAGCAAGTCATTTCTTTTGACGGTTGCCAATTCAGCGAATTTTGTTATTTGTGACGTATCACGAAATTACTTCTGCGAGATAATTGACTGAGTGGAGCGGAGCGGTGTCTTTTCACCCGGTTTTGTACTGACGGAATTGTTTTGTCTTATGTGTGCACTGTGCCAGTTGGAAGAGTTTTTTTTAAGGGCTCAAGCGTTGTTGTGTCGAGAATATGAGTTAAATGAATGAGATATAGGAACATAACGACATAGATTTGACAGATTCTATTTTTTGAATATACGTAAATTATTCTCTTTTTTTTCGATGTACCCTTAATTTCTTTCACTAATTTGAACAAAAATAATTTTTATTAGTTAAATTAGATCAAATGCACACATTGAAGGATGGATCGGCAAAGTATATAATGCAAGATTTTTTTATTATTCAAATGTAAAATGTTTCCCTCGGCACGGGATAACCCATTGAGGGAACATAGATAAAAAAATATATTAAGAATGTAAAAGAACCGAGTTTTTTTTTAAATGTCTAAAACATTTAAAATTCCAAAATGTGCATTTATAAAAGAATAGCGTTTCTACTTTTCTTAGCATCGTATCGTATTTCGACAATAGTGAAATAGTTATACATTTATTTTTTAGTTAGCTTCGAAAATAAATTAAAAACAATTCTAAGAAATGTTTCATTGGTTTAATTTTGGTTAGCTATTTTGGTAAATCGTATAAATAACTCAGTCCATTATTTCCAGCACACCAAAATTTATTTCATGAAAAATCTATTTTACTTAAAATAACAAAGGAAATGATGTTTTCAGTGAAAATTTTCTATTTTAAATGTATTATCAAAACGCTCCAGATATCGCAATAGGGACGCGGCATTATATTTTTAGCCATAGAGAAGAATTTTAAATTAACGACCTCTCTTTGTTGCAGCCTAAAATTTTCAGTCAAAAGGGGTGGAAGCATTTAGTCAAAATTGGTTTAAAAAGAGAAGCCCTTAAAAGCTATTTTAAAACGGTATCTTAATTTTTTTACGAAGAATTTAAAATATAGAATTTGATATATGGAAAGCTTTTAGCGAGAATTTCACAACTTGGCGACAGCTTTCGATGTAAAAGGCACTTGTATATCACGTAAAATATACATTTTGTTTACATCCGGTGTGTTTACAATAGTATAGGTGGATATATCATGCGCTTATACTCTTGTGCTTGTGTGTGTAATAATATGTGTTGAAATTTTTGGAGCTTACGTTCAAAATAGAGAGAAAGAGGCTTTGCAATTTATCAAAAAGTTAATATCAAAAGTTACTATACGTTATTTGCTTGTTTAATAACTTCTTAGGAGTTTATTGTTTTTTTATGGATTTCCGTTATTAATACTACACAGGAGGCCACCATCAAAAAATATTATCAACTCCAGAATGACATAAAGGTAGTACCTAACATCAATTGTTTACTGTACATAGAGTTAGATATCATAACTTTTATAAATCGTTAAAGTTTTAATAGAAAAATCACTAATCTACAAGATATTCCCTTTTAAAAGTTTCAATAACAACGACCCTCCTTTATTTAATTTCCTGCGTGACATCGGCTAAAAAGGTCTATTAAAACTCAGCGGTACATTACATAGTAAAATAGGGAAGAATATAACGGTTCAGCGGTAAATTATTGTGTAAGCAATAGGAGATTATTGACAATGGTGGAAGCTAGTACGTGGCACGAGGGTACATCATAAAATAAATATAGAACTCGTCTAATGAAGATAACAAAATGGAATTCAAGGTTTTTAATAGAGAATACGTTAATGATACTGATAATTTATTGGCATTTCAACTTTAAGGGAAGATTTGGGTATAGAACAATTAATTATAAATATTTATTTCAATATGATATTTACATAAAAATATTGTATGTGTGATTCCTTGAAATGGCGCTGAAGCGTAAGAATTTCATATAACAAACGATCAAGATTCATTGCACTTGGTTTTCTAATGCAATGCCCTATGCACCATTGGGTGCGGGTAAGGGAAAGTAGAAAAATGACGAAACATTTAGAAGATGATAGATTAAAAACTTCGTTTGTAACAACAAACAAGATCACAAGTATTCTTTATCTATAGTTATTTATATTTGAATATCTTGATGAAATCCCGACATTATCAATTTAATTTTCCCTTCTTCAGAAAATGATTTCGCTCCGTATAAATCATATTCTTTTGTCCATACTGCAGATTACTTTTGTAGCGGATCGGGCCTTGTTGGGCGGTGATTTATCACTACCCAAAACCGCCAGCCGTGTAGAACCGTAGAACCAACCGTTGGACCTGTTCCAAAACCGGCCTAGTCCTCCTGTCGACCTAAAGTCCTTTATCACTAGTCACGAGTATATTCAAAAGAGAAGACCATTCCCCTTCTATGCAGTGCAAGTAGTATGTGTGGAAATGTGTCTAGACTCCTTTATTCGCCCACACGATTATGTCTAATCTGATAATGTACCCATGTAAATACCACCAATTAACTTTACACCAAAACAATGATAAATTACCACATCACCCGCCTATGCAACAACCCATTAAATGCAAGGACACGTCAATGACCAATGGTGTCAAGACGTTCATGTATAAAGTCAGTCCAATGTCTCTTCGCTTTCTGATTAATCTGATCTTCATTGTCACTACTGTACTAGATAGGCATATACTCTTAAGTGTATGACGTAGTTTACTTATATTAGTTCAAATGATAAGTTTTAGCCGTTTATATACTTAGTATCTCATAATAACAATTAGCTACGATAATATAGCAGATAGATATAGAACAGACATGCATTAGTACAGCATCTACGTAGTTCGTCTCCTATAAATAGACTCATCAAGACTACGATTATGTATGACTATCACACCGTCGTCTTCTATATTCACAGTGCTACTTGTGACATTACGCGCATAAATAGAATCCTAATCTTCAAAATCCTGTCCTGTCTAGACAATTTCAATACATATAGCTCCACCAATACAACCCATAGATGATAAACTTAGCCCATAACTTACGGTCACCTCACAGTCTTGTATTCAACATACCGACCTATGCTAATCTTTCTATGTTTATAGAGTTACCCGCAATGATAACTGTACTATTGGTAGTATGTCCATAATATACCCACTTCTCGTCTTACGCATTAACTTCCCATGGATAGACTGTCGATATTCGCTGACACACCTGATTAATTAAGTCGACCCCCGTCTATCTATAGATAATTGCTCAAACAATCCCCCCCTCGTTAATCGCCTCTCTATATAGTGTAAACTTCGCCCCAAAAGTATTACCAACAGAAAACTTTTAAGAATCGTATCTGTCTTAGCGGGCAGGCTTCCCACTTGACCGTGCCCACCAAGTGTCTTTGCCAGTATATATCACAACCCCTACCTTACTGAATTATGAATATAAACCAAATCTATGTAGCACAAAGGCTTCGGTCATATACATCCGCGCTCAGTTAACTCAACTCCATATCACATGACCGATCCCACTCACACTCACTAATTCTCGTCGTTCTAGTCATACCCCCGCGCCGATTCTACACCACAACCCTACTCTCATCTACGATTGTGATGTTCGCTTACAAACTCGTTCGATCCTCACGCATCACAACCTCCTTATTATCCCCCGGCCCAGTTTTACACATGTTTCCCAGGTAGCTTGGTGTCTGCCTGACTGACTGATCAAGGTTACTCCTCGTTCTGTGAACGTGCCACCGGAAACATCATCCGAGGACAACTGTTAACGTCGCTCAGAAGTGGCAATCGGATGAAGACTGTTTATTTCATTGTTTACTATCGAAATGTGAATTCTTGTCTAACGATTGATACGCTCATCTCAAATAATATACTGAATAGTAAGTTGGATTGTATGAACGACTTTTATAACAGACATAACTAGTTTCCAATCTACTCTCACAAAGATCTTGTCATGTATCTTCTCATCTCTCCCCTCGATCTTAAGCCCATCCTCTGATATGCGAATGTCTCATTTTCTTCTGAACGGTATATACTCGCAAATTCCCCCTGCTAGAAACCTGTTACTACCTCTGATAGACCTGTTCTAATCTCGATAAGTGCGCCAAATGACCGATGTCTCTGCAGTATAGGAAGGACAATAGACCAGGTGATGTGACTGAACAGTTTCCCCCCGCTCGCTCTTTGAGATGCTATGCATTCGCAAGTGCTCACGATGGTCGGTTAAGCGTACCCATGCTGTCAGTAATGAGGTTGTTTCTGCCGCACTATGTTCCGCCTCACAAGATGTTCGTCTGTCAGATGGATCGGCAACCACTTTCCCTCCCGAACTTCTCGTCAAATGGAGCACACTACTTATTCACCCTTGTTATACAATAATCGCTATAATACACCAAAGCGCTACACAAAACAATCGCTCCTATTTTCTGTGCCTTTGTCTACATACCACGAAGTCGTACACTCCCTCTCTGTGACTCCCACTGTCGTACTGAGTTTAAACAGAGAAAGTGCTACAAAAATCTGATAACGCTCCTGTGATTCCACACTAGACAAAAGCCCCGTTTAGTGCCCGAGTCAACATTCCCTGTTCTTATACCATCAATTCTCGCTCAGCATCCACCTAACTCAAGACTCGCGGCTTGCCATTAGATCCATAATAACTAGACGCTCATTCTTCTGACTCTTTTATCACATCCTATTTCAGCACCTATCCATCTACCTACACTAAGAGTCATAAATTCAGAGAGTTCCCTCTATCAGCACAACATGTGCAGATTCCCTCTTTCTTGTTCCTGACCCCTATTTAAATAATTGTTTTATTTCTGCCATCGCCATTTCAACATGCATAAATCATCACCAACTATTAATTCCTCATGATGCTTTAAAATGCCCTCTGTCATTTAATTTTGAATTAAACCAAGCCCCACACAGCTCTAATTAATATCACCACGTCAAGTTTCATTGACTTTCATAGCGCTAGAGTTTCCACTCCCATCACGTTTCTTTCCATCTGCCCCAACGATCTTCCACTCGCCTACCCGGATCCCCCCACCTCTCTGCTCCTCTCGTCCGCGCCGCGAGCCCCATCTCCCTGGCTCCTTTAACTCCACGATGCATCCTCACGCGTTCCGCGCCCAGCCCACGTCGCCCAAGCGGCCCCTCTCTACCCCTCCCACGCGCCCCAGCCGTCTATACACCTCTAATCTGTCCATCCGGGGTTCTCGCCGCCCCCAATTCAAGTCTCAACAGAATACTCTCAAGTATGATGTTCACATTTGTACACGGAGAGATATTCAATACTACTCAACCGACTGATAATAGATAAAAACTCACATGATATAATAAAAAAATAAGACACTCCCCTTTATCAGTTTGGAAAAGTAGCAAGGCAGTAAATTTCGAAATTTTTGGTGGTGTTGCCAGTGCTGGTTGGTGTTTGAATTTTTTTACTTAAGCATTCTCAACAATTATCTCAATTGACTTCCGCAAGTTATTCAACAATTTTAACGAATTTTGTAAAATGGTATTTTTCCCCGATATTTCATACATCATGGGACATATTTCACCCCTTAATGCGTCTCTTACACCGCGCGGTCTCAATCTTCCCAGCGGAAGGTAGTGGCAACAGTCGCGTAATGGCGAGCACCACCCGCATTAATCAGGCTGTACCACCTTCCAAAGGTGTCTGAGAAAATGGCGTAAAAAAAACCACCCAGACTTCTGTCCTCTTATCTTCATGTCCTCAGCTTATTTACCGGTTAACGTCTCACCACTTTACGGTAAACTCGGATATTATCTTCGCACAAAGCCCTTCTTATTTATTATCATTATTTTATAAACGGTCCTTTCTCACTCAGGGCTTTAACCATTTTCATTAGCCGCCTCCCTTAGAAAAATATTTTGATGTATTTGGGAGGTCTGAGCTCGGTAGGCACACAACTTATCAAGCGCTTTTTATTCGGAATATTTTGTGAAAGTTTTTGATGGATAGCTACTTTGATCTGGTAAAATGAAATGGAATAAAACATGCGCACATTTCAACAGAAAAATATATTCATACCACTTAAGTAAGTTTTTGCTGTGTATCTTTACGAATACCTGTTTTTAAATCTGATGTTAGTAAAATGACTGCTTTTTTCGCAGTTTAAAAAAAAGAATAAAATTATTCCTTTTTTGATGTTCCGAGTCGATTTGCAGTATATTAGTTCTATCTTGTAGTTAATTTTCTAAAGCCAAACATTACAAATTTTCGTTGATAAATACAAAACTCGAAATAAATCTGTATTCGAGTATATTCGACAATTACTTTATATATTTTAATATCCTCTGTGTTTTTTATTACAAAATTCTCTGTTATTTCAAAGTATCATTTTTATGACCAGTCTGAAAAACTCCAAGCATTTCCTTATTATTTAAACAATATTCTTCTTTTTCATACAGTAATATAGTTTGTGCAGAATAATGTGTAACCATTACAATTTTACCCTTAAAACCTTAGTTTGCGGCGTCTTTAATAAACCTAAGGGAAGCATAAACTGGAACGTTTGCATGTTTAAATTTAATGAGCAACTCCATCCCTCATAGTTTTACCTTCTTTCTTTCCCTAAAAGTAAAACCTTTTTATGAACGAATTTTTAACAAAATTCGAATGTAACAGACAGGGCGGTGTGACGTTCTGTCCTCTCTGCCTATCCCTTCGGGGAAATGGCGTGAAAGTTAGTTAGTTAGTTAGTAGATTAATAGCTTAACGCAAAGTACTGAAAAGGGGTGATTTTTTTTTTAAACTTTATTTAAATACAACTATTTGTCGGTTTTTAACGAATCATCTAAAGTTTTGATGATTTATCCAACTAAAAAAATCGTTTTACGTTAAATTTGTTTTCATGTAATTTCAAATTTCGTCTTTCATACAACAAAATGCAGTATTTTAATTTCATGTTTTTATTATTTATTTATTCGACATGGGTTATTTAATAGTTTACAATACAGTCCCTTTAAAACTTTCAAAAAGTTTTGTCCTAAATTTTTCTTTATAAAAAAGGAACGCTTACGTTAAGACACTCATTAGCATAGCCGCCAGAAATGTTTACTAACATACACAAATTTAAAAAAAAAAATAAATGAAAAATGCATCATTGCTTATTATTTTGATACAATTTTTTTTCTTAAATGAATAATAAAGATCTCATTGCAAGTACAAAATAGTACAGTGGGGCACCTTTTCCCTTTTTTTTTCTTTCAAAATAAATGTTTTGCGGATGGGTAAAATAGTTAGTCCGTTTTTTAATAGTTATCATCCCTATCATTACGCACGTTAATGCTTGTAAACGAGCGAACCATTCTAGGGTTAAGGGGGACGTCTATCAACGCAAGATATTCACGCGTTTTCATTGAAGTCCCCACATGCGTGTTATAAATTCTCTATAAACGACGTCATTTGTTCGACGCCTGGCATTCACCGTTTTAACCCTTTCGATGCTGAATTTTTTTTCCTCGCAAAAAGCGATATTTCCTACCGATTACATTAATTTTTTTATCAAATTTACGGCAGGTTTTAAGCACAAGCCACATTTTTTCACATATTCTAAGAACACAAAAGCTTGCTAACTAAACTTTTTACTTTTTACAACAAAACTTTTTACTAAATCAACTAGAAATGATATTTGCAGAACACAAATAAACGCTTATAAAAAACGTTTTCTTGATTATGTAAGCACTTACGCAAAATAATATGTTAAGGGGCGTACCAAAGCTGAAAAAATGTGTTTTATCCTTTACTAATAACTTGTAACATAGGACCGTGTTAGCAGCGCACACAAAATGTGGCAGTATAATGGGGTTTTAATTTTTATTACGGAAAAGTAAGATAATAAAATAAAAACTGGCACCCCAATTCCCTTGAATGTGATGTGCTCTTAAATGAGTATTTATTTATTTTGCTTTCACCATTAGTTATCCTGATATTTGAAAAAAATTCTTAAGATAAGGTCTTCCCGTTATTTCCTTTCCGTAGAATCCTTTTTTTTTAAATTCGGTTACACTTTTTTTTTTAAATAGTTTGAACTATATGTAATATTTTTTTGGAAGCATTGTGGCTGTCAAAAAACTTGGAATATCATTTATAAAACACTTAAATTTCTAGCACCGGCTTTGGGAGGAGCCTTAACATTAAAGGTTTATTTTTTTTTAGTTACAATCTTAATAATATTAAGTTCTTTGCTATTAAGATATAAAATATATTTTTTATTTTTATTTTATTTTTATTTATTTTTTTAGCCACCTCGACAGGCCAGGAGGCCCAATTACAGAGGGAAACAACGTCACAAACACCCAGGCTTGAGAAAAATCACTTTTTATTTTTTTTTTTAGTTCTCACCAAGATTCGAACCCGAAACCTCCGTATCGTGAGTCCAGCGTCTTAGCCATCACGCTACGGAGGCCGTATATTAAGATATAAAATAAATAATGTTATTAAAAAATGTAGTAATTTGTTATTATAGGTAAATAAAATAAACAATAAAAAAATATGGGTTTGGAAGTCCCCGATTCTTCCATTCCTTTCAGTTAGCTCTACCAGCCTCTTCATCTCTCGGTAGCTACTGCATCGCACATCCCTAAAATCATCTGGTCAATGTACCTATAAAATAAATACGGTTAAAAACAAGTATGAATTTACCTAGCTTATATAAATATATATTAACCAATTTAAAATAAAATGAAATGCTTGCCATTTATGTATATGTTTTAAATCGTTGTGTTTTCACCAGGGGATCTTTTTTTTTCAAAATGATTTCATTAGCTAAACACTGGTAACGAAAAGGGTAAAGGGCGCCGTCGGCGTTGCGGTGCCTTCTAGCCGGCCAAGTGTCGACCAAGGGAACGCAACTCGGTAATTGGCCTTTCTTTCGGTGTAATAAAGCAGCCAAGTGCGGTCTAACCGGATCTGTGGGACGGCAGCCAACTTGGACGAGCTAATAAGGGGGTGAGTTGACACGCTAACAGGAGCGGAGTGGACGCGGCCCGACGCGACGGTGTACATTATGGTGACAATTTAGTGAAATACAACGACACTTTTACTGCACAATTTTAAGAAGCTCAATGGCCGCGGGCTTAAGAACTTTATAAAAATAACAAGTTCTGAAGAAATGTAGATTAGAAGTTAATTTTAAAAATGGTCGTCCATTAGAGAAAATTAAAATAAAACAACATATATCAACGTAATTCTTTTGTATCGTTTAATGTAGATGTATTTTTTCGTTTTGTAAATAAACACTAAATTCAGTTTTTGTGCTCTTTCAGAGTTGTTAATCCATCTGATCTCTATGTTAATTCGGAAAACGGACAAACAAAAAATGTAGTCTATCAACTAGCTTTACAATAAAAAACATTTTTTAAATTTATTTTATTGTTTTTACGCCCATAGGGCTTTTACATAGACATTTTTAAATGATTGCACAGTAGGTAGCTATTCATTACCGCCAGAGATGGCATCCAGATACTGTTCCCTAAAATGCACTAGATTTGTGTTGAAAATATCAATATTGTAAGTATACTTGTTAGCCAGTGCGTGCATTCGTCGTATAGGTGAGGTGTAATTTCTAATACAAACATTTTTCTTTCTTTCCTTATATTCTACAGTAACGCAAATTAAGATATTAAATAAAGCAATGTATTTTCTCGGTAAATGTATGGTTGCTAAACTTTTTTTATTTACTCCCCTAATAATTAATATCAGACAAAGCCACAGCGAAGCGTATCCGGGTTTAGCTAGTATTTATATAAAATAAGCGGTATTGTTGATGTTTTGAATTTAAAATTTTATGGGATCAGGTTTCAATGGACGTGACCATTCTCTAAAATTATTAATTATCATGGACGTGACCATTCTCTAAAATTACTTAAAATAATAAAATTAATATAATAACTGTAATTTTCAGCTTTAATCAATTTTTTATATGTCAATCAATCATTCTCTTATTGTTCTAAACGTCTGAAGTTAAATATGTACGAATGACTATCTCACACCCGATAATTTTTTTCATGTCTAGATTGTTTTCTTATGAGCTTTGTCACTTCATAAAAGCTAAGATTTCCTCCGCTACATCACAATAGGAACCATTACAGATCGTTCCCGGAACAGAACAGACTATATACGTCAGAGAATTGCCAAAGGAGACTCCGATCGACTTTGATTTTATATTGTGCAATCTCCTGCAACATCTTTATTGTCTGCATTCCTCGGAGGGTAAATTCTTAAAAGAAAAACAGTAAATCGGATAAAATTTTCCCAAATAGCGGATATTATTCGTTTGGCTTGGAAGCGTTTTGCTGGAATTGAAAAATACATTTAAGCTTAATTTTTTTAGGTCAAATTGAGTCTAACGAATAAATTGAAAAACGTATTTTTCTATTATGTTTTCTATAGAGTGGTAAAAGTTATATTTATTTACTAGCTCTACAACAAAAGATAAATAACAGAAAAATGAATTGCAGGTTTTTCGAATAAACAGCATAATTATTTAAGACTAATTTGAGCTTTTTCCATTGATTTATTTATAAGTTTATTACAATTATCAATAACCGAAAATCAGATATTGCCGCTCCACTGGCCTTTGATACCTTATACATGCTGGGTCTAAAAAATCCTTGGATTTACGCAAATCATTTTTCTTCTATTAAATTCCTCTATCCGCACCTAATGACGCTAACGGAAACTGCTTCTTCACGCAAGATCAAGGGCACGCGCAGAATATTTGTGTAATTAATTTCCGCAGTATCCTACAAACAACGCGGGATAAATTAATACTGAACTTAAAGTTGACCGCCTCATGGTTTAGTGGTTAGCACGTTGCACTACTATGCATGAGGTCGAGGGTTCGATTCCCGTAGGGGGTCAACATGAAATATTTATTTTTATGTGGTTTTCTTCATAATAATATTTCACTTGTGTTACCTTGGACTGGAACTGAAGCGTAAGACCGATCATCTTACCACCATGTAATAAATTGATCAAGATTCACTGCATTTGTTTCAATGTAGTGCCATATGCACTATTAGGGGCGGATAAGGGAAAGAAGTAGTAGAACTTAAAGTAGTGCACCGTTCATCTGAAACTAGAAGCAAGGGACCCTACTTAGTATATCCTACTTTCGTGCAATTTCTTCTTCCTCTCGCTATTACCTTGCTTCTGTGCCAGACTCCTGGAGGGGGCTTTAACTTTACACGGTTCAGTACCACGGACAACCTTGAATGGGCAATATGTCAAGTGATTTATCCTCCACACGGCAGACATGAGAAATGGACTCAGGAGAACCTACCTGAAGCAAATCCCTAAAAAAATTTCCGCAGGAGATTTATTTTATGAAAAAAGTCACGGTTTTGAACTGGGGGTAAAAATATTTTTTCGACATAAGTAGGTGCTTTCATGTTTATCGGATGCTTTGACAAAACCTTAAAGAAAAATATTTAAATATTTATTATTTGACAAAACCTTATGTTTTATTATTAAACGTTAAAAATTAGACATGTTTGTTTTTTTATCAAAAAACATAAACGCATTCCATTTTTATTTCGTTATAGAAGAGTTTATTTTTATATGTTTTGTTATTTGGTCACAATGTAAAAGATTTCTACTTTAATATTTATAATCTTACTCTAAACCTCTGAACTTAATCTCTTAAGAGAATTTAAAATTTAAAAGAAACCAAGCTAAAGTTGTAAAGATTATTTTAGTTGGAAATTTTAAACCCCAATGTTCTGTAATATGCACACTCCTGAGTTTAAGGATGTGCAAAATTTCACATTTTATTTGTTTAGTACGTTCATTCTCTCAAGAATTTTATAAATAAAAAAAAAAGTTCACTAAAGTATTTTTTTAAAGCAGGTAGTAAAAGTATGTATATAAAGTTTAAAAGAAAATTACGGTATTTTATGTAACCTTATGTGCGTGCATTTTATGAATTTTTATGCGTGTTTTTGTATTCATATCAATAAGGGCATCATCCATTCATGATTTTATTTTCAAACAGGATTAATTCCAAAAAAAATCTGTTACGTTTCCTGTGCAGAATAATATTTCCACCATCCAGTAGGTTTAAAAACGTTAAATTAAAAGAATATGATTAAAGGGGTAAGCTTTAAATCCCAAGTGGGGTCCGTCGTTAAGCAGGGGGTGAAAATATTTTTATCAGAATATACACAAAGCAAATGTTATCCCCGCGTGTGATACTCACGCCAGTTCTAGCGATAAATGAATTATCGCGTGGAACAAGGTGATAACCGCTAAAATATTTTTATAACGAAAAATGTGATGATGTTCACCAATTTTTAACAGATTTGCAAAATTACGGCCCGGTGTTTTAAATACAAAAAGGTCAGGTTAGTAAAAGTTAGAAATGTGTAGTTATAATTCAGTTGTTGAATTAAATATAATTTACTTAAGTGTTAATTTTCAAGTGAAGTTTAATTAATACGTTATCTTCATTTTTGATGCGTTTTTTTTTTTAAAAAGCTATTTTTACTTAAATGGCGTAATTATTCTACCGCCGTTTTGCCTCGTTATAGAGCAATTTTTAATCGCTATATTTTATTTATTTTACGTGGAAATTATTTACTCTCCACAAGTATCAAAAGAGATAAATTTACATAAATGCCGTCTTATGTGTTTATTTTATAATAATACCTGTTTATTTTAAAATTTATTTCTGACTTAGATAGTAGATGTGATAACTAGTATTCCGACACCTAAAATCGCAAATACATTGACTAAAACGCGTTATTTCGCTTCACACAATATCAAAAGGACGCTATCTGGGTCCCATGTTGTAAATATAGGGCAAAATACGATTTTTATCTAGCTTTGGTACGCTCCTTAAAGAGAAAAATAATAATTATAAAAATATCGTTGATGACCTTATTCCACGCGATAATTCAAATATTATATCCCTGTGAGCCACTCGCACGGTACGCGCGATAAATATTAAATCGGCCGGGGGTTGGTCCATTTCTATTTTTCAGCGGGGGTCAGGGGATGAACAGTGAACAGGAATCCTTGGTACATGAAAACTCACTCACATAAAGCCTGCCTAAATATTTATGATACACTGCACCCGGCACAACGCAATCTACCCACTGTACTTTGACTTCAAATCTAATTGAATCTAATGTGCAACCTTGACTACGCTATAATATTTAATAATTAATATTAGACTTTAATGTACATTTTTTGAAATTTCAAACATTTTTACTAAATCCATTATTATCTGTTTTTGAACATTGATATATTACATACTTTGTCCGCCTCGTAGTGCAGGGCGTAGGGCGCGTAGGGCTACAATGCATAAAGGCGTTTGTACGATTCTCGGTGAGGTTAAGGGAAAGGGAGTCCACCTCCACCTTCAGCTGTTTTAGAGTTCTGGTGGACTGTTGATCTATTTCGCAATTTTAAAAGATTTTGCATAGCACTGCACTTAATAATATTAATTATTTATGTATTTAAATCTTCATGTATAATTAAATAGCAAATTTTCCTTACAAAGTACAAGAACTTGTTTTTTTAATTGGTGACGTATAACGCCCTGGTATGGAACGTATAATGCCCCTCCAAAGTATTAAGAATATGGTGTGAAATATTTTTCATTTATTAAATTAAATTAATATATGGGTATAGTATCACCGTTTATAGTTTCTGTGAAACAAAATTGAACAGAATTCTCCTAAGCGCTTTTTAAACGCAATTCTTTACTTAGGTAGGTATCTACTATAAATACGTATGCGATTACATATAACGTATTTATTATCTTTAGGATCAGCATTCATTTACGCTTTTTTAAGCGCTCGAAATAAAAACTTAATGGTTCATGAATAATATACGAGTACAGAAAGCAAAATAAAAAGAATTCCTTTTCTGTGTATTTCGCATGTGCCATTTAACAAATAAATGTGAAAATAAAATACATGAATTGTATATTTTGCAGGCAAAATTTATGTGTTTATTATGAATCAATGAGAATTTTTCTGGAGAACTCAAAATATTATACCGTAGTGATTTTTAGAAAAACAAAAAATGATATTACCTAAAAACTTGATAAGCATACGTGTTTTGATAATATATTAATGAATAATAACTTAGTTTTTTAACGCTTTGCTTTTTAATTATAAAAATATGGAAGATAAATTACATTTTAAGAAATTTATTTATTCATTATACCATATCCGCTCCCTATGTGGAGCATATGGAATCCACAAACTGCCTCCAGGCAAAGCGATCGGCCGCCAGCTCCCGTGCATCCTCCCAAGTCAAGTTCACGTCTTGCAGCTCTGACGCAAACTGCCGATGAATTGTCAAGAGTGGACGACCAGGACGCCGAGAACCTGATGCCTTGTAAAATAGGCAAGCATGGTTAAGGCTCTCGGGAGGCATACGTAGTATATGGCCCAGCCAGCCGAAACGCCTTCGCCGGATGACAGGAGATACCAAGGGTAGCTGTGTCCGTTGCCTCACCTCTGTGTTCCTTACAAAGTCAAACCACCGCACGTCTAAAATTCTTCTAAGACACCTATTCTCAAAACTTAGGAGTCTGTTGTCTTGGGCCCTGGTTAGGTGCCACGATTCGCAGCCATAGAGGAGAACAGGTGTGATGCAGGAGTTATAAAGGCGGCATTTTGTTTTAGCCGAGTAAATATCCGATCTCTAGACAGTTTTCAAACTGTTGAATGCGGCGCCCGCTATTCCAAGCCGCACTCCCAGTTCTTTCTGAACCCGTTTTCTGTCATGTACGCTCCCAGGTATTTGAAGCTCTCGACCCTTTCGATGACTTGTCCCGACAAAGCCAGGGGGATCTGGGCATCTTGACACAAGCTGTTACACATAACATGGGTTTTACCAATGTTGATTTTTAAACACATCTTAAGAAAAGGAAATTGATATTACTCCCCTTTATTTTGTAGAAAGATTATAAAACCAAACCAAATATTTTTTGAACTTGGTCTAGTAAGGAAAACTTGCAATGATACCGTCGACGAATTTTTTAATCATACAACGACCAAAATTACACCTATTGTGTCTCGTTTTTTTTTAAATTTAACTCGAATTTTTATTTATTTAACTTCATTCGTAGAAAAAAGTCATGGAACTAGCTATTTGCACAAGTATTTAGCTTGATTTGTATTTAAGCCCAGTAAACGTCTAGATATCCATATTCTCTTCCAAACTTCTCGTCTCTGTTGAGATGTCAATAGTAATTGAATGCAAGCCTTCATGGGTAAAATCTAGTGTTTTTCTACAATTATTTGAACACACTGATAATGTTTTGAAGTTTTGAAGTCTTGATTTAGAAATTATACTATAAAACATACATATTATTTTTACTTTTCTGTACAAAATTCTTTCGTGGGAAAATTGGCATAAGGCTTTGTGTTACGAAACGAGGAATTCAAATCAAAGGAAATCTCGTGTAATGGGCCTAATGCCTGAGCCGTTACAAAGGTATCGACTTACATACTCGTACTACATAAGACATGTTTTATTATTGAGCACACGTAAGCACAGATTCACATAAGCAGACTACCTGTGTAGTTACAGATCTGGAGAAGTGAATCCACCACTATTTACTTTACGGATATTTCCATCCCGGAAACAGGTATTACCGTAAAGAGCTTGGAAGTAATTTTTTATTCAAATGCGGTATTTGTCAAACTAGTATGAATATATAAAATATATAATTAATCCAAAAAATTCAGTTGTTCCTTTGTAAACAGATTTATTACTATGGTAATTCATAGCACAAGTTATTTACATCAAAGATAAATTAATGAGTCTATGTTTATAATTTTTTTTTTGGGCATCATCAGAGGAACTAAAGTATAGTTTTTAAAATCATTAAAGCATTAACTAGGGTTTGTAACATTTTAAAACTAATGATTAAACGCAATATTTATTTTGAAACAATAAGATTTTGATTAGATTAAAAGTTTTAAAATAATATGGATCTACGCTTAGAAGCGAAATTCATGGAAGTATGTAGGACATTTAGGACGTAGGTGCCGGGACTTGATGCCTTGTTTCATGTTTGTTGATGCACTGTTGAGGCGCACGGGATATATTCTAATGATTTGAAAGAGATAGCCGGTATTTGTATGTAAAAATTCACATTTTCTTTTTTATAATTAATTTTCCTGATAGGTTAATAAATACATTCTAAGTCAAAAGGGTGGTGTTAGTGATAAAAAAATACAGCAGCGGAATACGGTCATCTTAGTTGTTTGTTCTGATACGCAAACATTTTCTTGGCTCGAGTGTTGGTAAATTATTTAATGCAAGGATGGTAAAATGCGAACCGCGGTGATTCTATTAAAATAATAAACGTAAATCACTAGAAAAGAAGTGAACTGCGGAAGTGCATCAAATTTATAATGTTCCTATGCAATTAATGCCGTGAAAAGGTAATAAAGGTGCACTCTTGGAAAATTTAAGCGTTCAAATGTATACCCACGACCAGGTTATGCCTTTGTAGGATTTTTGTTTATTTTAAAAAGAGTGTAGTTGATAGTAATTAATTTTTTTTTCAAATTTGTAAATTGTTGTGTTTATGCGAATACAACACAATGTATTATTCGCAAATACCTACGTATCCCTAGAAACAGGTACAATTACGTACTTTTGTAATTAAACTAATTCTAAAAAAATAGACCATAATTCATTTTCTCCGTTGTTTTTTGAAGATACTTTTTTTAATGTTTTATGTTTTTTGGTTAAATTTATAACTGATTTATTCACCATAAAAACTATAATTTTGTGCTTGAACTATAGATACAAAAATGAGGCAACGGATGCACAACTACTCGTGTCAACAACTAAACGTTTCAGCGACCCGTACCATATATAGTTTCTATGTCTCTAGAGCCATTACAATGCTTGCTTATTTTACAAGGCATTCGGTTTCTATTGTCTTAAACCTTTTTCTACTGCTATATGCTGACAATTTATTAACAGTATACGTAAGAACTACGGTATGTGGACTCGACTTGGAAATCAAAATGGAGTTGATGGCCGATTGCTTCGCTTGAGGCAGTTTATGTTATCTCTGTCAATTTTTTTAAAATTAATTTCCTAGATCACTAATTTTACTGGTAATTAGAAAACGTAGGATTAAAGATTGTTTTATTTACTATCAAGTTTTATGTTTTCTTTTTTATGTCAATTTACTTTTACTGCCATTTTTTAGGCTGAATGTCAGAGCAACCCCCTTTATAAATTGGGCTTTCCTTATCAAATTGCTTTCGTTTTTTCTAATTAAAATATTCAGGTATTTTCCATTCTGATTTCATTAAATCACAACCAATTTATATGTTAAATAAACCCTTTTTATCTCTGAATCCAAATTTACCAAAACAAAAGCGGTTTTACGAAATATTAATCTATTTATCTTGAGTTGATTGAACATTGAAATAATTTTATTCCGGCTTATAAAAATATCAATTCAAATGTTTCTCGATATTGAAGCTATTTAAATTGATAACTAAATATATGTTTCTGGAATAAAACCAGTATTAGTTTTTATGTTATATGGAAACCATTGCTATTCCAATAAACTACTACTAATACTTTCCACTACCCGCACCCAATGGTGCATAGGGCACTGCATCGATACACCAAGTGCAGTGTATACTGATTTTTTTTATTAGGTATTAAGGTAAGGTGGTCAGTTTTACGTCTCAGGACCTGTCCAAGGCATCTTATGAAATATTAATATAAAAATCACATGTAAATCAACAATTTATTTTGGCGGGAATCAATCTCGCGACCTCATGCACGCTAGTCATATGCGCTACGACACGGACAATAAACAGTGGAAGGAATTGCGCTTTTTAGTTATATAAAAAATTTGGCGTTGGTGCCCAAACAATATAGTTTCATATTAATTTATAATGGGACATAAAAATATCGTTTCTTAATAATTTACAGTTGTTAAAACAACTTGAAACCTAGGGTGAATAATGATCACTTAAAACAAGATGCAAGTTATTGCAAGTAATTTTTGTACTCTAATAGATAACTGCTATTTCTACGGCACCTTAAGTCTTCGATTTTCTTTACCGTGCCATAAATCTTCTCGGTAATGGGCACTGTCTTAATTAAATGTTATTTATGCTTTAGCATCATACAATGGAAGAGCAGAGAACATCGCCTAAGTGAATCTGTATAAGGATCACTGGCGGCGCCGGAAACAAAATATCATTTCCTTATTCCAAAAGAAAGTTGGCCAAGTCTCAAGGACTCTTTAACACAGTTTTCCGATAATTTTATACTAACGACTAACGACTGCTTATTAGGGACAAAAAACACTCAAATCTTTTTATTCCAACGAGCATAAAAAAGATCGATTTTATTTGTGTTCATAGAAATTTAAGAGAGGAAATATTTGGAGCATGATTATTTTTTAAGGTAGTTCATTTAATGGAGCCACGATTTCGTTAAATAATCTAGCATTTCTTATTTATTTGTTGTACACATTATGGCAATTATTAGGAACCACACTTACAAATTTAATGTCATTGTTGTATTTAATAGTGAAAATAATACTTTTTGCTTCTTTAAAACTAGGTATTTCATGTAAACCTTCTGAAAAGGCTGTATTTTACTATGTCAAATATTTTTTAAGGATTTTCTTTAATTATTTTTCTTTCCATTAAAAATTATCATATTATCATCACCTACCCCCTTGATAAACGAATCCACTTCTGAGAAGAAAAAAAAGTCCCAGATTATACATTTTCAAATCAGATAACTTTGATTCGAGTTCATAATTCAAGGAAAAAATATTTGACAGAGATAATAATATGAACGAAAGTTTGATTTCCGGTGGTTTCCATTTAAAATTTAGTTTTTTTTCTGGGGGTGAAACTCGAGTGAACCGAAGGAAATTGGGGGGTAGAAGGGAGTGTAAAACAAACAACTCGACAAGCCAAGGCAAACTCTGTTTGGATTTGAAATCCGTTTATTAAAATTTAAAAGTTTTTCTTCTGCCTACCTGAAAATGGTATTTCAGGAAATTTCTGAATTACTTTTTCAGAATTTTACGTGATTAACATTTGAATTTTCTAACGCCGTGGTTTGCGAAACTTGAATTATCGATTCGCTGAAAAAGAAGAATATTTGTTCATCGTTTTTCTATGTCTGATCTGATGTCTGCTGTCACAGTGGTATTTTTTGCAAAGTAATATAATACCATAAAATAAAATATTATTTTATCTGGATATAGAAAAATAAACATTTAAAGCCAATTTTATCACTTCTAGACCTACGAGAAAAAAATAATAATAAAAAGTTGGTATATAAAAATGGTTTGGTCTGGAGGATTAGATTCTTGTGAGATATTGTGTGAGGGTGACAGAAGATGTACGAACGTGTTATAATGTAGTATGTCTGCTGTGTGCCCGTCACCTGTCATTCATCTTATAATGGCTCCACCCCATCTTTAATATGTAATTTAAGCTTGAAAATTATTTTGTTTTTTTGCTCCCAACAAATGTATTTTGACTTGATTCCCCTTTAAGCCCACAAGCGTTGGATCCGCTATAAACAACAATATATTGAATGACAATTTGACAATGCTTTTTGCGGGCGAGGGTCGAGTTGACCACAATTTATGGTCGCAGAAAAATCCAACAAACATTATAACGCAGTATTGTACCGCCTGGGCTGTCGGAGGGAAGATTAATGTGTTTTCATATGAATTCATTGTATCAACATTCGGGTGTAGTGTGTCAAGAGTGTATTTATACTGTCGTCGGAGGAGAGAGTCACGTATATGACAAATTGTCGGAATCGATAGCCGACGACTCCGTTCTTTCATACAAACATAGTCCCCAGAATTCTCCCTCAAAAATAATTTGACCTATTTAAGATATCTACCGAAGGTGTTTTTATATTGACTTTTTTTGATAGTCTATTTTTAAAGACGGTAAAAATAAAATCAAAATTAGATGGTACAATCAGTTCCTGGTCAATATCGGAAATGTGATATATAATTAAAGAAGTGGAATTTGCTTTTTGTATTTATGACTGTTTTCCAAAATATTGCAATACATACACAGAGCATGAGCTATGAGCCACGCCACGTATACCCGTGTTAAGCTTACACGAAGGAATTAATACATTTTTACCTGGTTTTTTTCAAGCACTAAGAAGAGGTGACAATTTCGTGTATATATTATGAACCTCCTTGACTTGAACATGGAACAGATAAAGCGGAAATAAGTTTATTTGACAAAAGCACGAAACATTTTATTTGCCAAAAAACCATGGAAATAATAATCTAAGAATAACTATAATTGTTATGTACGCGACTCTTTTTTATGAGGGCAGTATACTAAGTGGGATACATAGACACAACAAGGAGTGGACGCGACTCGCAAAAAAACGGAACAAACGAAAATGATAAATCGCTCTTCTCTATGCGCGATAGCCCGGAAAAAATAACGAAAACGTAAAAACAGATCAAATGTGTATGGTATAGTGTACAGGACGAATATAAATGCGTTTTAATTTTGAAAGGTTTATTTTCATTTAGAAGCTTTCACTTGCAATTCTGTGAAGGATATTCATTGTTTTCTGTAGAAAAAATGGGTTTCTTATTATTGTCTTATGTTAAAATCAAAAAAACTATTTTTTGGTTCTACGTGATTTTATTACCAAATTAGTGACAATTGTTTCGCCTTTGTAAGGGCATTATCAAACTAATAAATTGATAATGCCCTTACAAGGCGAAACAATTGTCACTAACTTGATAATAAAATCACGTAGAACCAAAAAAAAATCGTTTTTTTTATATAATCAACATAAGATATCATGGAGTTCTACAAAATAAATGCCATTTCAATCAATCGTATAATTGTGTTTCAAACTTATTCACAATATAAAATTAAATACAATTTTAAATCATGAAATTGATAGTTTTTTCATGATATCCATCTACAGTGAGATATGAGAAAACTAAAAATATATTTCAATTAAATTATTTTATACCTAATTAAGATATATTAAAGCTGTTGATAGGCTTCTTTAAAACCAACCTCAATGAATTTATAAATCTAAGTTAATAATTACCTAATATTGTATTCATTTGCAAAATTAGCCACATGACTATAAATATTATCAATGCTTTTTGGTGTTTTCAGCATGAATTACCACAAAATACATAACAATCTCAGTAAAACATTAGAATTTCAATTTTCGCTGTTTACTTCAAACTTTTGATCGAAATATTAATTAATTAGCAAAACTACTCAAATTTTAGATGTTTTTGACAGCTAATCGCGCAGGGACCGAAAACCATGTTGTATATTATTATTTATACATAAAATAATATTTTTATCCATAAATCAAGGTTTTTTTACGTTCTATTTAAATCATTAAAAACCATAAAATGTATTATTTATGTTTTTTTACTTGAATGAAACTTAATTTAGAGACTTGCAGCCTGCTTAAAGATTTTTAAAAAAACCTTACTATAATTATGATTATATTCGTGTATTATTTTTTTATTACATTTTAAATATGTACAAATACTTGTAAATTAATTACTGGATTATACTCAATCATGCTGGACTAATACTAGCCTTATTATCATTTTATAAATCAGAGTTTAAGGACTCTTGAACCATTCCAAGATCATAATGTTTTATTATGTATTTTTTTAACGAACTTAAAGAGCATCAATAACAGATTTCTTTCCAAAATGTTTTATTTTTTAAAGTAATTTTTCAGATAACAGATTGTGTTAATGACTAGCCCCCTTATTTTACTTTCTATGTATGTGGAAGCACCATACAATGCCGTACAATACCCTTAGCCTAGAGAGCTGTGATCGACTCGGTATTATCTGCAAACAAAATATGGAACTTGAATCTCTCAACGTCAGGGAAACTCGTGTTTTATTCATGTTTTAAGCAGAACCTACATCACTATTTCCTCAGATCACACTAATCAAATCTCTCTATAGTATAATGGACTGTCTTTACGTAGGTACTTTAAATCAGAGCTTACTAATGTTAGTACTTTAAATTTACTTTAGCATCTTTTAAAAATCTTTAAGTATTAAAAAAATACATTAAATTTACTGCCCAATCAGGTTCGTCGCCGCATCTTCACGACTCCAGTTATTGGAGGTTGCTGCGTCTTCCCTAACTTCAGCGTTGGTTATGAAGTCAAACCACCTAATGCCTAGAATCCTTATTAGACTGATCCCGAGCTGCCTCTTCTTTACGCCTGGAGGATCCCGCCGTCCTGGCAGACCGTCGATGACCATCCTACGGTTGTATTTGGCGGAGCTGATGGATGCGGGCCTGACGTGGGAGGAGGCTAGAAAGCTGGCTGGTAACAGGGTCTCCTGGATCTAGTGATGTCCACATGCTCCACATAGGAGCGAACGTGGCAAAAGAAGAAGAAAACTTCAATTCCAAATAAAAAAATAAAATAAATAAAAAACTTCACCCAATATTCTTCTGAGCGAAGTGTGTACGAAACACCCACCGTATAATATTATAGTTACCTTGTGACATAGCGTTAAACCTCTTCAAGTTTTTAAACCAATAGATAAAAGACCTAGAATCTACCTAATAGGCAAATAATGCCCTTTCTTTTTAAATTACAATGTTTTAGGCCTCCACCTCTTCCAAAAAATTAGAGCTCTTTACACACCAGGATTCCCAAGGTTCTCTCCACATCAGCACTTATACGAATTGCTAATATAATTATGGAGCACGAATATCGTACTATGGGCCCTATGCCGCACTGAAAGTCACATGTCACATGATCACTCGCCATTCAGAAGTGTCGGAATCCATGTATTTTTACAATCTCCAGTTTAAAGATTCACATAAGTACTCGTTATTTTAAAACATGTTTAAAAGATAGATCGTGTCAATCGTGTATTGTATTGTATTGTTATTGTATTGTATTGCATTATACACCATCTCACTTCTGTCTATAATACAAATTGAGCTTCATTTGTATTTTGCTTGTACGTAATTCGCGTTGTGTTCGTACGGGAATATTTGACTATTCAGAGCATGCGGTAATCGCTAGAAGGCTCCCACTTCCGCGCACAAAATGGCCGCTCCCGAATAAGAAAATTACCATGTTCCGTCGTCAACATCACATTCCCTTCAATATTATTCCCGGGAACTGTATCGGTTTTCAATCTTCCGACTTTATGAACGGTGTTCGTTTGAATATTTGCTAACTACAAAGAAATTTTAAATTTCTATTCCTGTTTTTCTGTTTTCATAGTTTTAATGTTATTACCTAATTAATATTAATTTTTATTATTTTTTCACTTCTAGCCTTGCAAAAGCTGCAAATGTTAAAAAAGATCACGAAAAAGATAAGTAGAATAAAGTGTTCTAAAGAAGCCATAAAACTGTTTTCCTGATGGATTTTTTCTTATTATTTTATTTCAACGAACATCGAATTTTTAGAGATTTAACAGCTATCCAACATTCTAAAAATGTTAATAACTTGTATTTTTGTTTTATGAAATCACAGTTGAATTAATAGTAAATATACGGCTATATATATAACGTTCTTAAATTATAAGAAAATTGATTAATATTTTAGCATATTTATAGTACCTTTCCATCTACCCAAACAACATAAGCAAAATTACTTACACTTAGTACATATTTATTGCTTTATTTTTTTGTGTGAAATTTTCGTTGTTATATTTTATACAAAGGGAGAGACTAGGGAAAGCTGAAAATAACCATTTTTTACATAAGATACAGCGCTCATTTTCGTCGTGTCTCCAACAAATGCCTAGTATCTACCCTCATCTACGTATAACGAGTGTTATAATACCTTAACACAAGAAAAACTCAATGATATAAAAAAAGATGTCGGTATATAAACATTTTCATACACCTACGTTCATTTTGTTTGTGTTCCGAGCAAACCTTTAATCTGAAAAGAAATTGTGAGTAGGGAATCCAGCCTCTCTCGTGTCGGTGGTAAAACGTTGCGTAAGTCGGGAAATGCTCGCTGGTTGGATATTTGATATTTGACAAGGGATCGTCTGCTTTGGTCGGCTTACTCTACAGCTCTACACTCGATCCCAAAGTAGTGGAGTTTCGAGAGAACCGTAAAGGAAACGTTGCCGAAAATAACTAGTTGTGGAAAACACGCGTTTTATAACTAAAAGTATTATTTAAAAAATTCTGATGTGATAATTGATAGAAACGAAAATATCTAATAAACTCTGTTCACTTTATGCACTCATACATTTAATGTATGTACATTGACCCGGGTTGTGGTCAAGTGATTGGTTTGGGGACTCCATCTTGGAATCTCTAGGTTCGAACACCACTCCAGCACAACTTGTTTCCTGCTATCTGGCACTGTTAATTCGACTAGTTCAAAGCAGCCCCAATATTAAAATATTGAAGTTTATCATAAGAACTCTAAGCTTCTTTTAAAATAATAAAATTAAATATAAATAATATAACTAAAAAAATACCTTAATTTATATAATTGTTTTTTTTTCAAAAATAATTTTTTATAAATATTAATATTAAAGCAAATAAAATAGCTGTAGCTGTTAAAGCGTAGGTCTGATCATTCCACCTTCATGTAATAAAATGATCAAAGATACACTGCACTTGGTGTACCAATACAGTGCCCTATGCAACATTGGATGCGGATAAGGGAAAGTAGTAGTAAAATAGCTGTTATTTTTTTGATGAAGCTTTTTCAATAAACTTGGATATACTATTTTTTTTTTTTATTGATTTTCCAGAACAGAACTTAACATAATTGAAAAACAGAGAATATTTAAAAGATCAATATTTTTGGTAAAAATTAATTCAACTTTCTCACCTCACTGATTTTTTACCATCAATATGTCAAAAACACTAACATCACTTGATTGTTTAATAACAAAAATAGTGTTTTTTTGACATATTTTATAATAAAAATATCTGATATGTAAGTTATTACAATATAATTTATTCTCAGAAGTTGAAAATATAAAAATGACAATCATATTTTTCTCCAATCGCTGACGTTTTCACAACAGCGTAGAGCCTTCTATGAAAAAAATATCAGATTTTCGTAGGTATGAGTAATCATCATTTCCTTGTATGTAGAAGTAATAGAATGTTATTAGGGAAGTTATTTCCTCGCTGTGAAGATTTCCTCTAATCAGTGTAAACATCGAATCATTCAATTTTTCCGTCTTCCTGTTTTATTATGTTTCAGCGACGTAACTTGAGTAATACGATTACAAAGAGTTCCCGGCAACCCGGCACATTCCGGAGCGGCTAAGCAAATAAAGAGAGATTACGCAATTTATTTCTTAAGCAGAATTTTTACGAGGATTATATAATCGTGAATCTTCACGTTTTTATAATCTACTCTCAAATGCGAAATGCTAAAGGAATAGGAAGACTTATCGATTTGTTTCTGATATGTAGCAGATCCTATTTATTGGTTAGGTAACTTAGGTTAGGAAAAAAGCATTGCTTTTACACTACACATTCATAATTTGTATGAAAGTAAGTACATTTCTATCACACTGTAAATGCTATTTGTTGCACTTAGATAATCCGTGACGGTTTTAACCAACCAACCTAGTTCTGTCAAACATTCGAGATTGGTCTTTCGCAAAGAACTAATATTGTTACTATTCAGATAACCTTCCTTTCTTCTTTTCTATTTTACTCATAGTGGTGTCTAGTAAGTATATTGCATTGCAATCTGTGGGCCTTGATCATTTATTTCACTAAAGAAAAGTCATTCTTACATTGCGATGTATAATTGTAAAGATTTTTCAATGACGCTTTATAAATCATCAAAATATGTGGAAACTTGCCTTTATCCGCGTTGATTTCTTTTTCGCTTCATCCCCTCCCTTTTCTCGCGAAGAAAGTAAATAAAGGGAAATGGGCTCGGCGTACGCGGAGATTGATTGATTTTGAATTGAAATAAAAATATATAAACCCCGTCCGAGGAAGATTTTCAATTATTCCCTCCACCAACGGGGAACCCTCACCTTGTAGGAACTGTAGATTCACCCGTTAACAGAAACATTTCGATTTACTCAATTTGACTGTGTACTTTAGAAATTACCGAATAAAAGCGGTGGGGTTTTCAAAGCGTTGATACTGAACATGAAATACATGGCAGCTTTTGACAATACACATATAGATGTACTAAAAATGTGTTGTATGTTAAATAAGTACGTTAAAAAGTACCAACTATCAGAAAATTATGTTTTTTTACGAATAAATTATTCGATATTAATTTTATTTTCTTAATAAAAATCTTAATACCGTACAAGACTGAAAATAACTATCGTTTAATGAGTCGAAGCCAAGTTCGTAATATGACAGACATGTTTAGGACATAATGCTACAATGCCCCTGACTCGACACGGACTATCTAGTGAGTCGGGGCCAGATCATTGGCATGGGTCTCCACTGATTGAGTCGCCATCCAATTATTTTGATTGTTAAATGTGTGAAATGTAATAAATAAAAAAAAATAAATAAATAAATAATCTGGACACAGGTTTGATTGATTTTACGCCTAAGATTCTCGTATATGTACAATGCACACTTTTGAGAAATACGAAGCACTGCATCAATTATTTAATTAATTGATTAACAATTCATACAAAGTTATATCAAAGTTTGTTCAAAATAATTTGGAACCTTTTGATTTGAATCCGTAATAATCAATAATAAAGTATCAAAAGGAGTGAGTGTAACCTATGTATTTTTTTTTCTTAAATTTCATATACAGGATAAAAGAATGAAAATCTTTCTGGTTTAGAAAAAACTTTTTAGGTAAAAGAGAACCTTCCTTTAGGGTGGGTATCAATAAACTACACATAGCAATAATCTTTCGCTGTACCTTGAATTTAAATACTCAAAATCTCATTCGGATTTATTAAAATTTGTACGTTTGTGTATATTTCCCTGTTTTTATAGAGATATGGCTTTAATAAAATAGATAAAAAATACTTTCCATTTTATTATTACGAAATTTTTATTCAAATTATATTAAACATATACAACATGAAAACAATCTAAGATAATGAAAGTCGATGCAAAGTTTTTGGGGGCAGAATCATCTTTTGACGGAAAAAGTTTATGGCGATGAAATTTAGAATGTTTTTGTTCGGCAAAGTTGGGAACAGAATCTCAACATCTTGTAGCATTTTGTTGGGCAACATTCACCCTCGTACTGTGAACTCTCTAGTAGGGAGTCCGCCGGCTTTAGCAATATGTTCTTGTCAATTAAGATGATAAATAGCCGTAAAAGTCGGCCAAGTTTTAGTAAATGCTAATTCGTTAAATGAATCGTGCTTTATTTTCAAAACGACTCATCACAAAAGTTCCAGCATTCTCTCTTACTTGCTTCTGTTCGGCATCAATCTCTGATAAAGCGTTATTCCGTAGAAAATGTTTTCAGTAGTTCAATAATATAACATTTAAAATAAAAATAACATCCTTTAACTTAATTTTTCATTTTTTATTCTGATCCACATAGATGGAATTAAATTGAACCATATCCGTTATGCGGACGATATCATAATGATTGAATCGACTATCCGAGAAGTAGAGAAAATGCTTATGGACCTCGTTACTCTCTCCGAAAAAATAGGTTTAAAGATAAACATAAACAAAAACATACGTTAAGTATACGTATTGTAAGTTATAAGCAATGACAAAACGCCTATAGTTATGGCCTTATTGACTTTTTGGATAGCCTATGAACAAAAGATTACATTAAACTAAAATTTTTTGTCCAAAATTTCTAGAGTTTAGAAATAAAAGGCAATGAAATCAGAATTTTGACTTTTTTTTCCCCCAAGTCGTCTCGATCAAAGAGAATTACTCAAAAAAAAAGTATGACACTTGGCGTAAAAACCACTGAAACAAGTTCTCCAATTCATAAGCTTTCCAAAAAAATTACAAATTGTTGACATTTTTTACAAAATTACAAATAATAATAACAATAATAGCAGAGGAGGTAGTGGATTTGCTACAATATTTATTCACATTTTCTTACTTACATTAGCCTATTTACATTTACTTACATTATTTATGGACATTTACTTACATTTATTACGTTCACGATTACATAAAAAATTACAAATCTTGCTCAAATTGCCTACCCTGGTTACGTAGGCAAGCACGAAGCCTCTTACGTACTTCGCTGACTGTAACTGCCGACGAGATCCTTTCTTTCAATGTTTGTGCAGCTACTAAAATTCTTTTCCCGTAGCTCATCCACAGATTGTATTGGTCTGTCGTTGTCGTAAACTAATGCCTTCATATGACCCCAAATGTAGAAGTCACACGGAGTCAGATCTGGACTTCTTGCAGGCCAAGGGATCGGGCCGCCGCGACCGATCCACCTTTCTGGGTAGTTGATGTCCATCCACTGTCGCACACCGCGATGATAGTGAGCTGGACAACCATCGTGTTGATAGACCATGGCCATTCTTGTAGCAAGCGGTACTTAATGATGGTATTTTAAATCCGCTAATGACCCTGATTATTATTAACAGAGGTATCATGTGTTGGCCCCGACCCTTAGAAAAGATAAGATAAGATACCGAAGGTAAACAAAGTACGCTACAAACAAAAGTGGCATAAACAAGTAGGTTCTTGGTCAGACACGCTTGTAGCAAATCCACTACCTCCTCTGCTATTATTGTTATTATTATTTGTAATTTTGTAAAAAATGTCAACAATTTGTAATTTTTTGGAAAGCTTATGAATTGGAGAACTTGTTTCAGTGGTTTTTACGCCAAGTGTCATACTTTTTTTTTTTGTAATTCTCTTTGATCGAGACGACTTGGGGGAAAAAAAGTCAAAATTCTGATTTCATTGCCTTTTATTTCTAAACTCTAGAAATTTTGGACAAAAATTTTAGTTTAATGTAATCTTTTGTTCATAGGCTATCCAAAAAGTGTCTTATTACCATCCAAATGTACGTATTTTTGTCACAATCACGAGTTTAATGCTGCAAGGCGGATTTTTTTCAAAAAAACTAAAAACTCGAATAACTAGGAAACCAGCGAGTTTCGACCCCCTGGTTGACTGGTCGTAAATTGTTGCAAATTAGCTCTAGTATAACCCCTTTCAAGGAATAGGTCGAATTACCAGTCACCCTGTATATAAGCCACCTGATTAAGTTAGGAAGAGACATCTAACCAGCCGAAATAAACCGTCGAATTGGCCTGGGATGGACAGCGTTTGGGAATGTATCCCACATTATGAAAAGTCCAATTCCTTACAATCTTAAAAGGCAGGTATTTAACATGTGCATTAGGGTGGTCACAAAAAATCAATGTTGGAATTTTTTTGAAGGGACCCCCTTAAAAGCTGCCAATTGGCTAAGAAATGAGATTGGTGAAGTTTCAGCTCAATTGGATAAGGTTAACCCGTGCCTCATCAAGGTTGAAGTTTTAACTTTCTATAAAAAATGTTTTTTTAAAATTAAAATACCTAACAATATTGCAAGATTTAATACATATGCTGTCCAGATTTTGCTTGATTTATTTTCTCAATTGGTACATAAAAAAGGGTGTAATTAACACTGTTTTCAAAGTAAATACAGCACAATCCAAATTGAAAATGATGGATTTAGGAGAAAAGAAAACCAAAAAGGTACAAAAATAAGAAGAATTAATGTTAAAAATTTTATTACTTAAAATATAAGAAAGAAAGCATTATAAAAGAAAAGAAATTATTATTAAAAATTATTAACATTTACAATTTTTTAGATTAAGGTGGTAATGGCTTAGATAACGTGGCTTTTGAAGAGTCAGGAAAAATTTTTCGACATTCCGATACAACTTGTAACAGAAACTGTCGTTGTTCTTTGTCTTTTGTCAAGCAGGAATTGAAGTCTTGGATTAATTTTACCCCTCTTTCAGCTGTGTCATTGACAACCTTGAAACCGTTCACATATTTTTTTGCTTTTAAATAATGTGCGTTTCCACACCATATATCAGGATCCGTATTTAAAAATTCTGTATCAATTTCAAATCTTTTGAAAAAATTTAGAGTTTGATGAGAAACAAAAAAATCAATATCTTTGTCCAATAAATTATCCACTTGATGGAGACTGAGTTTTGCTTTCACATCCCTATCATCACATGTTTTTTCTACAATTGGAATTAATTGTAGACATTTTACAGCCATGCTAGTTTTTGACTCTTTTTTCTAAATTTTCATCGAAAAATGGCACCAGGTACTTTGAAAAAAGTGTCTTTTGTGGGGGTACGTCCTATTCACAATTAACGAAAGTTTGAATAAATTCTTTGTAATCATCCCTTGGCTGTGGTTTTTTAATTGTTCTGTAAGAAAAATTGATATTTCTTCTTCATTCCCATATTTTATGTCTAATATTTTTATCTTCAAAAGCAGTTTTGTATTTTGTCTTGTCTAGCTCGACCATTCAGTCTGAAACTTCTTAAAAAAATATTTGAGTGGGGTCCAGTAGTTGTGGTCCCATTTTTAAAATCAAAAACTGATTTCAGAATAATTTCTAAAAATATGGTGCGACATGCTAAATAAAGAAGTTCTTTCTCTAATAATTGCTCCAAACAAAACGCAGGTTCCGTTGAGGCGACCAGTATTTACCGCTGTGGTATCAAAACACATTGCCTGGATTTTTTTCAACTGCCCCCCAACTCTTCAACTGCTGAAAATACAGCTTTTGCCTGAGTAATTCCAGTACCATTTTCAAGCTGAGGAACTCCTATTCAACTGTCTTGCATCCGCCACAACTAATCAAAACCGCTACCCTTTCTACATTTTCTTTGCTCAATATATCTGGAAGTAATTTTCCGTCCCAGTGCACAACAGCTCCTTCTAAACGTCGAATTTTTGAATCTATGTTTGATAAGCTCAGTCCTTTGTTTTCGGAATAGCTGTCTGCGAAAGTCGTATTACACTTCTACTTATAATTAAAGTCTGTGAGTCAAAACCTAACGCCTCTGCAGTAGCTGATATTATTCGAACTGCGTCTTTATCTGAAATACTACATCTATCTAACAATAAAGACAATTTTTCGGTAATAATATCTTCACTTCCTCTAGCGTACTTCTTTTTCTTTATTTCTGGTTCTCTTCCTCTGTGTCGGGAAGAATTCACCTCCATCTCTTCCTGTTCTTCTTCTGATGTGCTGCCTTGTGTGAAGATTCCAGTTGTGCAATTATAATTTACATTTTCTAAAAAAAAAGGGAAAAACCCCATTAAGCGGTAACAACAGTAAGCAAAGCCTCACGGAATAGGCATCAAGTCAAATAATCTCAAGAGAAAAAGAATAGGGAAAACGTGAAAAAAAAGAGAGAACAACTCTACTAACCTACTTTGTTTTGTGATTTTTCCAATCTCGCGCCCATCTCCGCTGCTCGTCTTTTTTCTCTTCGTTGTTCTGCTTTTACGAAATTCATTGTCAACGCCTCCCATGCAGCCAGGGCGTCCTTTTTTTTCTCTGGAGTAACAAAAACTGCTTGTCTTCTTCAACAGTGTTTTTATTAATGCATCCTGATGAGCAATATCAAAAAGGTCATCAAGGGCTGACTTGAAAGCTATATTTTATTATTTTGAGCTGTGCTTTTAGATCTGTTTAGCGTTTTTTTTGTAGTTTTCTCCACTCTTCGTACAGTTTTTCAAGCTTTACAACACAATCTTTAAAGTGTCCCTGGTTGGTATCTTAGCTTTCTCTCCAAAAAATTACAATTCCTGTATTGTAAGTCTTGCACTTCTCTGGTGTTCAATTTCACTTGCCGTTATATTAATAAATAAGCTGCGTAAAAACTTGACAATTAGATGGTAACTTACTGCCAGTGATTTGATGAGACATGTGGCCAATTAAATACACCATTTCTTTTCTGCCTTGAACTCGAACCTGAACAGAGCATGGCTCGTTGATGCTGTAGAAGACATAGTCCCTCAAACTTCACTAGAAAAAACTCACTAGAAGAACGTTGTTCAAATAATGTCTACTTGTTCACTGTTTGAAACCAAACATCAACTAAAGCCCTATGACCTCTCCCCCACACTTTCGAAATAGTGGGAAAACCCCAGGCACCCCAGACAGAGGAACACAAAAGGAAAGGTGTTGTTAATGAAACTCCAGGTAGGGATTCTCAGAAGGGTTCTTGGCAATAGCTTTTTAGACCAGATAGTTAACCACTAACTTGCAATTCCTAAAAACATTTGTAAAGTTAAAAAAATGTTTATTTTTATGTTTTTATTAAATATATATATTTATTATATTGTTTAAAAAATGTATAAAGTTCAAAGGAAAACAAAAAAAATTATCAAAAGTGGATTAAATTAAGTATCTTTCTTGCCATTTTCACTTATTATCTAAAAATAGCGACTTTGAGGATTCGGATCATGTCCGGAAAATAATAGATATCTTGAAATATAAACGAATTAACAAAAAAAAGGTAAGAATATAACTTAAAGATAACAACATTCCTATGAAATGAAACAAGAATCACCATTTCTAGGACAAACAGTTTCCATTTTAATGAGGAAAAAACGATAGGCGTTTTTTTGCAAAAAAAAAACGTTTTTTTTCAATTTTAATCTCGATGAGCACGGTTAACATAATCCGATGAGATAAAAAACTTTCCTAATCTTATTTTCTTAGACAAATAGCAAATATTAGGGGGGTCCCGTCGGCATTACGACAAAAATATTTTTTCACCATTATACCCTTGAGACCACCTCTAATGTGCAAACGATTCAGTGATGACGTAATAAGTTAAATATACGTTGTAAATTAGCAAGAAGTCTCTGTGATCATATATTTTTTATATGGTAATACTAACAACACCAATACTACACATACACATTTTCGAATTGTAAGTTAAACAAACATTACACTTTTAATTAAGGGGAATTTGCTTTTATGATAAGACAATTTGATAATGTCCTAAAAGGCGAAACAATTATCTCAATATAAAAAATAGAACCAAAAATCTAGTTTGATTTAAATATATTATAAAATTATGGAGTTCTATAAAGTAAATGCCAAGTCAATAAACATAATATGTAGGTATTTTTCTTTAAAAAGGCATACCACATGTCTAATGCCGCACTTTAGCTATGAGACAGTTCTTGTTCAGAAAACTGTGCATGTCTGTCAAACTTCTGTCAAAAGACACGCTAAATAGGTGTATTTTTGAAACGCGATTGTAAGTTATTATCGTATGTTTGGCTCTCAGGAAATTGTATATTTAGCTAATAATGTATATATGTTATTGTTTTTTTACGTATTTAAAAGCATACAATAAACCAATGTCTATTAAACGTTTACATAAAAAAACATTGACTGTCATGTCAGCTTAAATCTGACACTAGCACACAGTTTTTCATGCAGTTTTTACCTTTATACGGGACCGTTTTCCAGACTGCACAGAAAACTGTGTAGAAACTGCGCCATATAAAAGATAGCTTCAAGCTTTGTATCTTCCACCTTAAGGTTTCCAATCAAAACATTATTATTAAATTATTGAAAATATATTTCCGTTTTAAAAAACTAAAATCTAGAAAAATAACGAGATCATTTATTTTTATGCTAATTGTTTATTGATCATATAACAAAAGGGTCATATAAATCCTATAGTTAACCATCTTTGTGAGTGCTCATCAACTTAATTGTAGATCGTGAATAATACGGTCCTAACTGGTTTGTTAACAAAGTAGAAGATATAGTCGGGTGCCTAAACGTAATTTGTTAAATTATCCTTAAAAAGGTTGTGTCGAAAGAAATGGGGATGATCGTAACCATTTATATATTTGTACAGTGCCTATAGAACCTCATGTAATCCACTTTGTCCCGAAGGATTCTTTAGCCAGGATGTTACCTTTCCAAACCACATTTATGTAATTATAAACCATGTCAGACCGAGTTAGTCATGTGTGTTTGTCGCGAGGATAAAAAGTCAAACAAAAAAAAAGTAGAAACTTTTAAAAGAAATACTCGAACAAAAATTCAAAACAAACTAATAACGGAGTTTTGGTAATTAAGAATACCTGCTTTTGCGACCCGTTCAAGCAAATATAACGGTCAATAAGTATTCACCCTTTAAATTATAATTAAATTCCGTGTTTTTTTGATTCGTCTGTCTAACTAAAATATTCATTATTTTCATTATACTTATATCCGCTCCCTAAAGTGTAGCATATGGAATCCCAAACTGCCTCCTGCCAAGCGATCCGGTCCGTTAGCTCCCGTGGCATCTCCCAAGTCATGTCCACGTCCGCAGCTCTGACGCATACTGCCGACGAATTGTCAACAGTGGACGACAAGGACGCCGAGATCCTGATTGCCTTGTAAAATAGGCAAGGCTTGGTTAAGGCTCTCGGGAGGCATACGTAGGTAAATGCCTACAAGAGTCCGAAACACCATCGCCGGACAACAGTAGATACCAAGGGTTACTGTGGTTCTGTGATATCAAGGGTTGAGTTTAACATGTTACTTGTAATGTATAAACATTAAAATTGGTTTGAAAAAAATATTTTCAGTTTCATGTTTTCATATACATATTTCCATTTAAAAATAATTGGAGGTTTCTGGAAATTAACATGTTTTCAACATATAATATAATTCCTTTTTTATTCTTATTTGTTGGGATCTATTAATGTGCTTAAACGTAGAAATGAGTTGAGGCGGATTGGGTTTCGTTCCTTACAATTATTTTTAATCAGTACTTCGCAATCTCTACACGGGGTCCTTATGTTTATATTTATTGTAGTGTTATAATTAAATGATTTTATTCAATTCTTATAGCCTTGTGCATTATAACTTAATATTCGTTTTAGGGTTTTTTAATCTTTTTGAAATTGTTTTTTAATTTGGTTTATTGGGCGGTGTCAGGGTGTAGCGGCAAGTTGGGGGTCTTTCTGGTTTTTTTTAGGGTCTCGGGTTTGTCTAGTTATTGTTCATTGAGTGATTTCACTTGGAGAGGTCCTGAGGAGTATGTCTGAGATAAGGTAGGATTGGTGTTCTTGGTGCTTGTGGTGGTGGTCATGGGTGTACCAATGGCTGTGCAGTTGCTCCTTCGGGGGTTTTGTGGTAAGTGGTAGTTTTTGGGGTGGTGGTGGTGGTCTAGGTTTGTTTGTGTGGGGGTTTTGGTTGGGGGGTGGGGGTTCAGGGTGGGTGTGTTTTGGGGATGAATTTTTATTGGGTTGGTGGGTAATGGATTCAGTGGTGTTTGGTGTTTTGATTGTTTGTTTGGTGTATTGTTTATGTGTTTTGTTGTTGTTTGGTGTGTATTGTGTGTGATGGAAAAAAATTGTATGGGGTTGTGGTTCGGGTATGGTTGGGATTGGGCTTTTGGTATTTTTTGGTGGTTGTGTGTGTTTGGCTTTTTTGGTTTGGTTGGGTGAGTGTGGATCATTTGGTGTTTTTTCGTGTGTTGTGGGGTTTAAATGCGTGGTTCTAAAATAAAAGATAGTAATTAGTTTGGATGGGGGTTGTTCGTGGTTAAAATATATTGTTGTTGTAGTTGGAGGGTCGGTGTCTGGTTGGTTGTGTTTTTGGTGGATTTGCGGAGTTGTGGTATTATGATTTGTGATTAGTGAGTGTGGTTTTGTTTTAGGAGGGTGGGGTGGGTTGGAGTTGTGTCTTTTGAGCTGAGTTGGGAGTTTAGTTATTATTTTTGGTTGTTATGTGGTGAATTTTGGTTTATAGGATGTGAAGTTTGTGGAGTTTTGATGTTTGAGTCGTGTATTTTGGTGGGTGTGTTGCTAGGGGAGAGATGTTTTGGGTTGGTGTTTTGTTTGGTTGGGGATTCTTTTTTGTAGGTATGTGTTGGGTGGATGTGTTTGTGTTGTGGGGGGTTTTGATTGGTAATAGTTCTTTTGTTTGTTGGGGGAAAATTGTGAAAAAAAAATTTGTTTTGGTGTGAAAAAATGTTGCTTGATTCCCGGAGGTGGTTTTTGTATTTGGAAAAATTGTTTAATATGTGTTGGTTGCGTGTGGTAATTTGGCTTGAGTTGGGTGGTGAAGTAAGTTTTGGGTTTATTTGGTATGTTGGTTGGGGTTTTGTGATGTGGGTACAATGTTGAGGTTTTTAATTGTTGTTGTGTTGTTGGTTGAGTGTTTTTGGTTCGTGTAATTTTGTTGTTGTGTGTTGTGTGAGTATTTGGTGGGTGGTTTTGGGTATGGTTGGTTGTTGTTTGTGTTGATGTTGTGGTTTTTTGGTAAAATTGAGGTTGGGGTTCGTCTGAATGTGGGTTTTGGTTGGAATTGATTTTTTGGTGTGATATTTGGTGTTGTTTGGAATTTATTGTGGGGTTGTTGGTGTTTTGGGTTGGTGCTATGTATGGTGGGTGGTTTTGCTCGCTGGAGTCGGGCGTCGGTAAGATTGTGTTTGTTTGCTTGTGTTGTATTGTTGTTTGCTACCTGGTGTTATTGAAAAATGGTGTGGCGGTTGCGTGTTTGTAGTTGGGGTTGTAATGGGTGGATAAACAAGAAATATGATTGGGTTTGCGGGAATAAGATAATCTGGATGTGGGGTTTTTGGTTGTAGTTGGGTGTTATTTGTGTCGTTGTGGTATGGTGTGTGTAACCAAAAAATGCTTGTGTGGGTTTATGGTGTGGTTTGTGGTGGTGCTTTTCTGTTGTGTTGTGGTGTTGTGTTTGTATGTTAAGTAGTCTTGTTGAGTGAACTCATACTGGTGTGGTTTTGTTTGTTTTTCTTATTTGTGCTGATTGTCATGTTTGTGTGGTTTGTTAACAGAATGGGTTTGTGTTGTTAGTAATGTTGTGGTGGTATGATCTTCTGAAGATACTGTTGTATATTGTAATTTTTGTTTTTTTTTTAGCCCCCACCTCGCATTGGAAAATATTGATGTTTTATTATGAAAAATTTTTTTGTTATTAAGGCTTTTTTGTTTTATGATTTGGAGTATTTTCCTGCGGAATATAGTTTTTTGTTTATATCATTCAAATACCATTCTATTTATATTAAATGATTTTAAATATCTTCTATTATTACTATTGTCCCCCCCATTTTATTATAATTTAATTGTAATGATTATATTCCCTCCAATTTTATTATAGTAATTTTATTAACATAATTATTATAATAGAATGTCTTTATGTTATACAAAATAATTGATTTGTATGTTTAAAGCATAATTTCCCAATTTTTAACGACCCCCAGTTATCTTATAATCCACCAGTAATTTTACACCCTCTCCTATATCAAACTTATAATAACATATTTTTTTATCTTATCTTATCCTCCCCATCCCCATTGATAACCCTAATATTTATTTGGTTTGAATCGATTATTATGAGTAATCAGTTCAATATTATATAATTCATCAGATTTAAGTTTTATTATATTATTTCAAAAGAAATTTAATTCCTTATTCCTAAAATATTATGTTTTTGATGAAATTATGAGAAAGCAATTTTTTCATTCCAGAGAACCATTTCTGCACATATTTTTATTAATATAAATAATGGGGTCCAATTCGTTGATAAGAAGCAACACATACCCTCATCATTTTTGTGACATGAGGACGTAAAGTTTGGAGTGGAGACGTTTTCTTTAGGCGCCTTTGACGCGAAGTGGGTTTTAGTACCAACTGTGATGGTAATCTTAAAATGTATTAGAAGACCTAAACACACATGTGATTACTTAGCAAAAACCTACAAATAAACGTGCATTATAAATATTATACTCTTCTAGGCGCGATGGTTTCATACATTTTATTAAGCCCAGGAAAGCTTTTTAAAAACTGAAAGTTAATGTTTTAAACTTGGAGGAATCACTTCAGTAATAATAGTTAATAATAGAAAGAAATTTTCACACAATACGGTGTATGTAAAAATAATTTAAATGTTCACATTTCTTAAGCTTCACCCAACATTTTTAAAATTGTTAAATTTACTTTGTTGTTGTTGATATTATTATCTTTTATTGTGTATATTTTTTGAAGATATTTCATGCTATTGTTACTATTTTTTTCCTTACCTCGCCGAGAAAAACTGTATACAATTACAATATTTTTATTGAGCTTAAATAAGTAAATACAAACACGAATCATTATTATTGATATTGTACTTAATCGTTATAAGTTTTGTACCGTAAGAAGTGTGCGAAAAATATACAAAAAGTATACATATTCAAATTGTGTACTCTTGAAAGATATTGGATATAAATATACTTTTAGATATCCAAAGAATGAAATATAAAGTATCGTACTTTATTCATATTTATTGGGTGAAAAACTTTTGTTGTGATATTACTAAAATCCGAGAGGTGTGAATAATTCCTTGAATGGTTTTCCAGGTGTTTGTAAATACTACGTGCCTGGAACGTTTTATCAGCTGCTGCCTGAGTCGATACTAAGCGTGGAGAAATCTATGTAGCAAATCGCGTACCAACAGGGGGGAGAATCACTAAGGGATAAAGAGATAAAATGTAGAACTGATAATATCCACGTATTTACAATAGTTCTTTTTCTTCTTTCGCCACGTTCGCTCCAATGTGAAGCATGTGGACGACACAAGATCCCTCTGGGAGTCCATCAGCTCCGCCGAGTACATCCGGAAGATGGTCATCGACGGTCTACAAGGACGGCAGGGTCCAGCGGGCGTAAAGAAGAGGCAGCTCGGGTCGAGGCTCTCCCAAGGCATCCGGAGTACATGCCCAAGCCAGGTCCACCACCGCGACTGTATGACACCATTTATTGGAGGTTGCTGCTTCCGTTTCCAAACATCAACGTTGGTTATAAAGTCAAACTACCTAATGCCTAGTATCCTTCTCAGACACTTGTTCGCAAAACTAAACAAACGAGCATTCTGAGCTTTTGTGAGGTGCAAGATTCACGTCTATTTAAGAGTACTGGCACAATGCAGGAGTCAAAAAGCTGGCATTTTGTTTTGACCGAGTATGAACTAGTATTTCAGGCAGCACGCATTGTGTTACAGTCGTTTCAACAATTCCTAAGCGGATTGCGATTTCCTTGTGCGTGCTGCCTTCCTCTTAGTAGAGGCACAGGATAGATACACACAGTTAATTTTATTTTGATACAATATTAAATTTTACTTACCAATACTCTTAGGTGTGTGGTGGTTTGACTTTGTATGAACACAGAAGCGAGGCAACGGACACAACAACCCTTGGTATCTACTGTCATCCGGCGAAGGCGTTTCGGCTGAATGCCTTAACCATGCTTGCCTATTTTACAAGGCATCAGGTTCTCGGCGTCCTGGTCGTCCACTGTTGACAATTCATTGGCAGTTTGTGTCAGAGCTGCGGGACGTGGACTTGACTTGGGAGCATGCACGGGAGCTGGCGGTTGATCTTTGACGCAGTTTGTGGAATCCGAGCGTGGATTTGAGTTTGTGGAATATGGAGCGAGTATGGTATGATAATAATCATGATGAATAATGAATTTATCACCAATCGGTAGAGATAATACTTTGCAACGGCCATTAAATTAATGCCTGCGGTAACAGTAGACGAAGTTTATATGGGAAGGGAGAAACTCTTCGTTTTAAACTTTTTAATGCAGTTACATTTGCTTTAAAAAGATATGGGCGATTATTTATTATTTAAAACAAGAATCTCTGCTAAACATCAATGAAAATTGGGAATATTTTATGACTTCATTGGGTATTTCGCAATAAAAACTCCAATTAGACTCCTGAAAACAATTTCTTTTAACTTCGTAAAAACGAAATTATGAAATGAAATTTCAATGCCCGCCTAAACAATCAAAATTTTCCAAGAAGTGGAACTGTGATTTTAATTTTTTTGGTAAACGTTATCTCTTTAATTATTTGTATTACGCTCTGTGTAACTTGGAATTTTTCGATATACATGTCATTCAAAAGGCATTTTTTTAAACATCTTTTACGAGTAAGATAAACAAGTTAATTAGAGATTTTATAATGGAAATATCTTAAAAGTAAAATTAATTTTACAGCTCGACAGGCTAAGAGGAGAAATAACAGTGACAAATTAAAATGTTTTTGCAATAAGCCATTGCCTAATTCATATTTTTATCCAGTCATTATTGAGCCCATCCGAAACGTTTTTTCTCTATTTCTGGGCCACCTGCCCTCCCCTTGCCACATCCTGTCTGTACGTGACTAAGTCCTAAGCCATTATGCCGCGGAACCGCACCTGATTGTGAAAAACTCCAGAAACTCTGAATCCGGGAAGTCGCCATAAAAGGTTATTGAAATTGCAATTTCCGTGTGTCAAGTCGGGCGGTTAGAATCCTTTTTTGTAAGCCGCACACAAAGATGGGGAATCTTATCTTATTATCCCCAGATGTTAATACAGTCTATTTTATCAGAAATATCTCTAAAAGCTTTCTTTAGAAACGTCTGGGTTATCACAAATATAATCTTATTGATGATAATTCAAAGAAATGTAAATTGTATTAAAATACTCGTTCATTTATGCAAAATTAAGTGTTTTTATACATATCTGTGCATTATAAATTATAAATATTGTGTATCAAATATCTGAATCGTTACTGAAAACATCTTGTGTCGTAAATTCCATAAATTATTAATCCTATAACTGCAAAATCCATTTGTTCAAAAAGGAAAGATTTTCTACAAATTTTTCCAAAATATTATGTCATCAGATATTTAATTTCTCCACATTTGATTTTTCTTTCCAAAAATACAAATTTGGAATCGATAAACAGCAGCATGTCGCCACAAATAATTTGTTTATAACTTAGGCCCGGGCAATCAATCTTCAGTTTGTGTTATTCCTTATTCATACTTATTTCAAATATACTTCACATCATACAATCCATCATGGAGCACATTTTCCAGTAAAAAAAGAGCGTACCCTCAGCACGCCGCGGCTGACTGACTGACGGTGGCGTGGCGTGAGATGGTTTGTTTTGCGATGAGATTATTTCTAGAGGCAGGATATTGCTCGCCTTGCAGAGACTAAAGCCCGTGAATTATTCATTTTGTTTTCTATCCTGAACGCTAAATTTTTACGCCTGATGAACGAGATTATCATCGACTTTTCCCACGTACGACTATGTGATGCAGAACTAAGGCAATGAAGAATTAATAGCGTTAAAGTATGAGGTAAAAGTTTTTCTTGCGGCAAAAAACCTGATGAATTTCAAATTTCAATATCATTTATTTTGACCGTGTCAATATATTTGAAAAACATTTACTTTTTATCACTTAAGATAAGCATGAACGTCAAAAAATTCCGAATTACAAATCACATACAAACCAACACAACATTTAACCTCGTAGAAAGCCTGAAGATTTGTTTTTGTTCTCTACTCGAAAAACAAATGTATTAATATTAACAGTTCGTGGTAATTATGAAATTTGCTAATTAAAGATAAAACGCCTATAGGAAAGAAATAATCGAGATAAGATTAAAAAATAAAATTAGTTGACACTTTAATCTTTTGTTTTTGGGACCAATAACCGTTGGGACCAATAACGTATATTCCCCACTTTTATATCCTTTAAAATAATAAAAATTGTCCTAATACTAATATCATATTTTGTCAAGTTCAAATTTCCTTTTCAAAAACCACATAATTACCCCCCTTAATGAGATAGTAAGTACACTCAGGTACCCCAACCATAGTAATTAGTCAAAATAACCTTTTAAAAATAAAATTAAAAATAAAATAGAAAAACACATTACCTTCCATTTAAGAATAGCATCATAAATATTATATTACTTTGAAAATATATAAAAATACAGACAAGAAAATACCAAGAATCCACCCCCACCATTTAAATTTGTCCCCTATAAAAAGTCTTAACCCACTTGAAAGAACCACCAGTCTGACGATGCCGCGGAAGCGGTGAAACCGGTTATTGGTCCCAAAACAAAAGTGGATTAAAGTGTCAACTAATTTTATTTTTTAATCTTATTTCGATTACAATGAACTTCACCAGGAAAGAAATAAAACCTCTTCTTATTTTAAGACAATATTAGGTACCTACCTACTTAAAGTCCAGATTTAAAAATAAAAGAAATAATTTATATCAAATACATTTACACGTATTTCCCATGAGTTATATATCACTCATTATGGGCCTTAAAATAAAATTCATTTATAAAAACATATTCCGGCTATGACAACAACATATTTCAATTCCAAGTTTTGTTTTTTAGTCTATTAATATTAGAAAGAAATCTTTTTATTGTAATTGGTTTTGATAGAACGTTAATACGATAAAAATACAGAAAGAAACACTTGTATAAAAGCTCTCGGTATAATTACTCAATAAACCTTCTGCTCAAAGTATCAACATCGTTTAACAAATTGATAAAATCTTTTGACTACGACTCGACTGTGGACGTTATCTTAATTGAAGCCAAATTAAACTCTGAATAAGAAATTTACAAAAAAAACTTAATAAGGTATTTCCCTCAGGGAGCCAAGACCGCTAGAAGTAATGTTCTTAATTAATTGAAGTTTTTAATTTTCCCAATTATAAATCCCAGTTAAGTCAGCGAGCCGAAAGGCTTTCGTAAATCAAGTGAAAATGTATTAAACTGGTTATTTATCCTATTAAATAATCTGGACCGTGAAGCAGAAAATGTATTGGTTTAAGGCAGGTATAAAACTTCTTAGATAAATTTGGTTAAACAGTTCGGTTTTAGCTTAGAAATTTATTTATATCGTAATAATTATGGTAAAAACTTTAAGGAATTTTTCATGATTCTACAATCAAAGCTACGAAACAGTGAATTTTGCTAACAATTTTTTTATTTAAGAGTTTAAATACATCTCAAGAAGCTTTTTCATTTCTCCCCTCACGTTTTAAGTTAGCCATTATTCATTTGACCCTTAAAATTGTTGATTTTTTTTCAAGATGTTTTTAAAGAGTAATAATAAAAATTATAAAGATGACTGACATAATACGAAAAATACAATTAATTTTCAAAAAAATTATGGGTTTATTAGTTATTTTTTAAAATATTTTAAATTAAGTTATGGTTTATTGATGAATTAAAACTTTTCCCAAAAAGAATAATTATTTTGAGTTGTCCCTTGTAAAAATACTGAATTGCATTTATTTTAAATTTAAACACGCTTTGTTATATGAATGAATTCTAATTTCTTTTTATTTTGTTTCAGGTGGATTATAAAAAGTTAAGTGATTAAGTTACCCATCGAATAAAAATAAATGTGATTTGATATTCTAAAAAAGTGTACAAAATAGTTTTTTATTAAAAAATTCGTTTTGTTTGTGATATATCTCCCAAATCGCGTTATCAGGGGAGCATAAACATAAGCATAGCCTCTAGTGAAATCAATTTCCCGGACGTGATGTAAATCGCAGACGTGCTGTGCGGAATGTGGGATTAGGTATCCGGAGCGCAGATTGGCGAGGAGGTCGCGGGAGAGGAGGTAACGATGCGCAGCGCGGAGAGGTAGGATGAACGAGCATGATGTGGCGCTGCCTGTCGCTGCTTCTGCTATCCTGGTGGCTTGGACCGGCCACTGCTCAGGTCGCCTGGACGCCAATTTACGTCGACCGAAGCAGTAAGACATTTTTTTATGGTTTTGATAAGCGCCTTCTTAAAAACTAATTATAATTTTTATTGTCATTTTTTTTTTGTAAAAGCAAAATTTTTCCGCTCAAACAACAAAAATATTAAGTTAATTTATATTCATCAATGGTTTTTTCCAAATATGTCTACAATCTAGTCTTCTCAAAAAAAACATCAAATTTTTTAAAAACTTTAAATTATTTATTTTTTAATGCCTTATTAATTTTGACGTCAAAATAAATAAACATACTCCTTTTTAACAAGGGTAAGTAATTAAAATATTAAAATTCTCTTCATAAACCTTTTTAAGAATCATCGTCTGAATTTCAAGCAATAAATATTTTAAATGATTGACATTTGTAAACAACATTTTGAGTGTGTCCAAATACTTGTTTGTAGACTCTCACTTGCAATCTCACTTGCAATCTCACTGCAATCATAAAGGTTTCTGCTAAAATGCTTAGCAATTTTCTCAATGGATGACAGAGAGTGTGTTCACTTGTGAAGCGTCGCGCCATTTTACAGTATATTGACAGATATGGATATCAAATACTAGGTGAAATGGGGAATGTTGTAATACATCAAGTGGCCACTTAACCCAGCCAATAACAGGTCATAAGCCCTGTAAACGCCTAATTATCCATAATCCCTTCCAAACTTCTCGTCTCTGTTGAGATGTCAAATTGTGATTGACATTTGTTTTACTAGTGATCAAACACACCAACAAAAACATTTTTTGTGTTCTTTGTAAAAGTTTTCTGCTTTCCATTTCAAATTTACAGTTTTATAGGAAACTCTGAGCAAACATTTTTTCAGTGTTTTCATTCATTGACTTAGCAAACTTTATTCTGTTAGAAGCAAAACTTGCCACTTTTTGTTTGGGTAGTCTTTTCTGGGATGGATTCGAATTATTCATGCACCAGATTCCTTCATAAATAACCCAGAGAGCTTTTGAGCAAACATCTCTTGGATCAATATTGGTTCGTTTTTACAGCCGACCTGTAAAATTATTTTAATCAATCAAAAAGGTTAGGACTTTTTTTATGCCGAGCATAAATATTATGTACATATTTGTCTTTCTGGTCCATAAATAACTTGAAAGTCCGTTGTTTTTACTTTTACTTATCATTTATTTTGATTTGTGGTGGTTTAATGTTATCAAAAATATTATTTCGTTCGTGATAAAACATAAAACGATTCCGGAAATAAATAAACTATTCTTAAAAACGTAGAATACAGACCTTGAAAAATATTTACCAGAAAACTACGTAAATATTTGCTACATAATATCATAAATTAAAAGTTCTAAAACGTAACATACAATTGAAAAAGAGAATTTATTTCTCCCTTTGCATATAATTCCATTTGGAGTTGTGTCGTTTTTCATCTGGACTATCAAGTATTTTGTGTACGTACAGTTCAATGCTAACAAAAACATTCTAGGTTGTCTATAGTTATTTATTTTTAAATAATTGGATTCTGGTTTTACCTTGTCAGTCAATTTTAAACAATCCTAGCTAATTTATTTAAATTTTCACGTTTGGATATTTTAATTATCCTGTATTGATTAAATCGTTGATGGTAGATTTAAACCCGAAACAAACCTATATTGAAACCTGATAATTGATTCCAATTTGTTAGTGTTTGGATGTTGCACGTCTACATAGTCACATATATGATTTTCTGTTGTAGTATTCAAAGGGTTATTATTACGAGTATAGGTCGGAAAACAGACATCAAAATTATAATTTTAATTATTACAAAGACAAGATATAACATCAAGACAAGGATAACAACACATAGCAAAAGAAAAGTTTTTTTAAATAACATAAACCAAATCATGTTTGCTTAAATCATTAAAATATGTCTAGGGGACTTATATAGGTACCAACCGTCAATGCGCTTTTTAGCTGCAAGACGTGTTGAGATCTAGTCTCCTTAAACTTCCTTATATTACATTTTTATCAAATATGCTCTATTAAGACGCATTTTCCAACTCCAGATACCTTAACGCTAAAATAATCCAGTTCTTTATAATCATTTCCAACTCTGATTATTCTGAGTACTATATTTTAAAAAATTAAATTCCTTTAACGTTAAATGCTCTCATTCGGAAATATTACGTTTAAAAACGAATATTTATTCCAATATTTATATTACGCTCACTGTATTAACTTTAAAAATTAATATTTCAATAGATAGTTTTATTACTGCCGTTTTTATTGGCCAAATTAAAAATTCTTGATGAGACTTCGGGGAATGATTGGTTTGTCTGCTGCAGGTCAGGTGGACTTGTGGACACAGTCGACGACCGGCTGCCAGTGCTCGTTTGACAGCTCCCGCCAGGACTGCGCGTGCTGCGTCAAGGATGGGGCCTGCCCGTGTGGGAGGGAGATCACCACGAGGTGCACGCAGTGTGGACTGGAGAACTACTGCTCAAACAGTAAGTACCTACCTAATCAAACTTCGTAGGTTTTCAGTATACAGAATACAGATAATGCTCTTTTGGCTTTGTGTTGCCGATGTTTCGAAGCCCATCGAGTATACCAACCTACCTACACCCGGAATTAGAAAACGAAAAGGAAGCAAAAAATACATTGTGTCACCGACTTTGAGGCCGAAAACAAAATATTGAATTTTCAGGAAAGGCTCTGAATTCATGGGACGCCTGAAGATAGTCCACCTTGGCTGACTGGCTTTCTTCGAGTTAAGTTCGTCTCAGGCATATTATATTGTATACCTTAATTGTGATAAATTTGGACTTTTAAACTGCTGAAACATACGTAATAAAATCAAAAGAAATTTCTATGCAAAATAGAATGGCGTGTAAACAGCCACTCCAGGCGGGGATGATAACTTCGAAAATTAAAGTTAGACAAAATTCTAATATTTCCTGGTCTTCCTCGTGACTGTGAAGCGGCGGACGAATTGATGAATCCAATAATTGGAGACGGCGGTGATGGACACTAAACTTGATAACACGCACACATGATGACGAGGAAAATACAAATAAATAGCGAAAAAGTTATATAGCGTCGGCGATGACAGAGTGAAGAAGTTGATTCGAGGAGCGTAGCGGCGTTATTAATACGTTGTCGAACCACATTGGAACATGAATTCAAAAAATTGGTGGGTACCTACATATTAGCCTAGCCATAGATAATCCTTGCAAAATGAAGTACTTATTCTGGCTTGACCAGCTTTGGTAACGCAAGCTACTTTAAAAGAAACAAGAACCAGACAAGCTCAACCGAATCATAATAGGTACCGATTCGTTTGTTTCTCTCGCATGGCTTTATTGCTACCATTCGCGCTCAAGGAATCCACCTTCCATTGCATGGGTTTCTTTTAATTAAAATGCAACTCAGTTATTAGATTTTCATTTCACAAGATACAGAACGAAACGAAGAGACAGGGGGATGATTATATTATGAATCCAACTAAGACGCAAGTAGGTAACTACCGAAATTTACACCAGGCTGTAAAATTAACAAAACTCGTTTCTACTTTCATGAAAAGTACCCTAAAATTATTTAAGTAATCAGTTACTAAGTTTTTTTTACTTTAAGTATTAAGCGTATAATTAAGGGAGACGTAATTCTAAAAATAAAACAGTCTACTTACGTTTTTGGATTCCATTTTGCATAAAGGAATAATTATGACCAGATATAAATGGACTTAGTTATTACGACAACATCGTTTATCGTTAAACTTTCATTGTACATTTAAAACAGTAATTCCCCGATGCAGAATTGTTATGGGAGCCTTTACCAGATTGCTATCGACCATAAAGGACAGGACTGACTGCGTCATTAACTTTATATCGACTAAAAATTATTGACTATTGTTCTCGTTTTGCATTCTGCATTACGTCAGAGTATACAAATATTTTACATATAAATGCATTTACTATTGTGGATATTGGATCCGCTTTGATAGTTGCGGAATAACACAGTTTCTTGTACATACAATATAACTTTTAAAAATATTCAAATCATGAACTGTTATAATACACAAAAAACATCATAAATTTAAATAAAATCTTTTTTCTTAGATAAAGACAAAGCTTCCCTTCCAAGTAAAGCTAATTTTGAAAAGTTTTAATGTATCTATGCTTGGAATATAATATATAATCCATTATTCTATAAAGTTACATCTTCTTTAGATCTTTGAACGATATTATAACTCATCAAAGATTTATCATTATACTGTCGTTTGAATCAAAAATTTCTGTAATATTATAAAAAATTTCTTTCGTCAGGCACAGACTTATTTTAATTGCTTCACTACAAAATAACTTTATGACAGCCATGAAAATCCGTTTAAACTCTGTCATCTTTAGAAAATTTTAAAAATTTTTGCAGAACCTTTATAAAAATTTTCACCTACTGGAAAGCCTGAAAATGAAACTTTTATGAAATGGGGAAGTTTAATACATCAAGTGGCCACTTCCCACCAATGAAGGTAAAGCCTTGAAACCCCTTGTTCAAAATTCCCCTTCCCAAAATTTTTCGTCTCGTTGAGAGCAAATTTTAACAATTTAGTTCTAAATTGTTTAAAAAAAAATCCTAGAACCGTTTAGGACCTATTTTTTGACCCTTTTTGAACTAAAATTTTTACTTGGGGAACTTCTCACAAAATGCTTGTTTTTAAAATGAAGAAGTACAAAACCGGCATTTCTTCTTCATCCTTAAAACAAAAATATTTTTTCCCAAGTTTTGGGAAAAGGAATGACTTTGGGGTTTTTGGGGGGGGGGGTGGGGTTTTTGGAAAAGGGGGCCCCCGGAAAAGGTTCAAAAAACCCTTTTTTTAAAACTCCTTTGGGTT